>JAJOOS010019552.1:0-23091 GCA_029582725.1 Solanum chiquidenum
CTAACTCATCCTGAGCTAGGAGTTACGACTACTCAAAGTTGGCCAAAAACCACTGATTTCCACACTTAGCCAAATTTCCAGATTTTTGATTTTTTTTCCAACAAAAGACTATTTCCAAATTCAAGCTCCTTCATATTCATTTTAAATTGTCGGATGTTACAATAATAGCAGTGATATTTAACACTAATTGAGAAAGTTATTCTAAATTTGTCATTTATTTCTTTCACTTTCAACCAAAATGACTTTTTGAATTTATTTAATAATGTTTCATGTGAGTAGAGTACACAATAATTATGTTTTTTGATCTTTTCAAAAATGGCTAATTTTAATTTACTAGATATTATCTGTTCTTCATAATCACACTAGTAGGTAATACTCTCTTCAAATAGTTCTCAAAAAGTTTATGAAATACAATCAAATTCAGGACTATCTAATTTAATAAGTATATATCTACATTAATTCTTATTTTGGCCAAATGAATTCAAATAATTTTCACAAAGTTAATTTGATTCAATACACAATTTCAACAATAAGGTTCAGTATTAGTTTTCTTACAAAAACAAAAAGACATTAGTAATTAATTTTGCTCAAAAGTTTTTAAGTTCTATTCTACATAGAAAAAATATACTGAATTAAATTAAGAAATTAATGATTTTATTAGTAAATTATAAATGTATACCTCACACTATAATTTCATTATATATTATAATTTAAAATTTTAAAGTGTTAACAATGTTATGTAACAATGAATATGGGTTACACGTGTAAAACACGTGCTCAGAGACTAGTATTCATATAAAATTGAAGAACAACAAGCAACTCCATAAGATATAAAACAATCAAATCTACCTAGGATTGAAGATAGGAAAAATTATTTTACCATAAATTTAAGAAAATGAAAATAAGGGGGAATAAACATTCCTAAATAAAAAAAAAACTAGGAGGAAGGCGAAAAGAAACTTAAAATGATCTGCAGATCCAAGTCCGCATCTCTAGCATAAACATCAATACTTACTAGATTAAACTGAACTGCGGATATATATATATATATATATATATATACCTTTATAATGATAAAAATAGTAATAATAAAAGCTTAAATTAGTAGATCCAAAATTTTGTACATAAATTACTCAACTTTTCATAAAAAATATTTGTAACTCTTCTCATAAATAAATAATTTATGTGGGTAAAGTATTATCCTTTATGAGAAATAAGGAAATTTAATAATTTCAAAGGGTGCAAATCTGCAAAACCGAAAGACATAATATCCTCTTTTTTTCTTTATTTGCTTTATATTCATATTCATAATTCACATCTAATTACTTATTCAACTGTTACACTCTTAATATTCATAACTCTCATCTTTTCATATTCATAACCATCAAATATTTAATTTAAAACTTTAAGATATCTTTTGCTATTCCATCATTTTTATCTATATGAGTTCATCTTTTTTGTTTCATGAAACCCCTACCCAATGTTATCATTTTTATTCTATAGTTAAAGTAGATGGAGAAGAGAGTCTCTTGAATTTTAATTGGATATGAGGCAAGGAGTCGATAAGAACTCGGAAAATTTTGTACTAATTTTGTATTTATTTTTTCCGTCATATTATTATTGATTAAAGTCCTAAGAAGGATGTATACATTGTATTTTTTTTTCTATATTATTTTATGTGTGTTTTTTCTCTATTAGACTTCTAACTTTAGTTTTCTATGAATGCATTATTACCGTAACTTTATATTTTTATTTGGGCTCAAATTAACCATTTGTGACTTTATGGAAAGTTTGCTAACTAATAACCAAAGTTCAAAAGATACCATTTGTTGCTTAAAAAGAATTAATTTGAAACATCAAAATACCTCCTTCATTTGGTGTTTTTTGGACATTTTATTAAAGATTTATTTGTAATTGGTGTATTTTATTACTCATTACATACATGTTTTCATAGAGTTTTAAATATTCTAATATATTTATTAAAATTCACATAGAACACACGTGCGAAGCACGTACCCATAAACTAGTATGAAATAAGGATTAAAATAAAGATTAAAAAAAAAGAAATAGATGAAAAAATGTTTTTTGAATAGGAATAAACTTACGCTCACAAAATTTGAATCTTTCATAGTAACAAAATTGATGAGCACAAATGAATTGATTTTAATGAGGAAGCAAATTGGTACCCTCTTTGTCGTGTTTTATAGTCCTCCTCATCGTTGAGTTATTCCCTTAATACTTGAAATGAATGTAGAAGCAAAATAGTGTCGGCTCTACGGATTCAAACACCTCCTCTCGATTGCTAATATATTTATTAAAATTCACATAAAACACATGTGTAAAGCACGTACCCAGAAACTAGAATGAAGTAAGGGGCATAAAAAAAATAATGAAAAAATGAGTTTTGAATAGGAATAAACTCACCCTCACAAAATTTGAATCCTTCATAGTAAGAGAATTGATGAGCATAAATGAATTGATAGAATGAGGAAGCAAATCGGTACCATCTTTGTCGTGTTTATAGTTCTCCTAATCGTTGAGTTATTCCCTTAATACTTGAAATGAACGTAGAAGCAATATAGTGTCGTCCCTACATATTTAAACGTCTCCTTTTGATTGCTAATATATTTTAGATATTCTACTATAGTTATTAAAATTCACATAGAACACACGTGTGAAGCATGTACCCAGAAACTAGAATGAAATAAGGGGGAAGAAAAAAAGAAAAAAAAATAAAAATAGATGAAAATGAGTTTTGAATAGGAATAAACTCACCCTTACAAAATTTGAATCCTTCTTGTAAGAGAATTGATGAGCGCAAATGAAATGATTTAAATGAGGAAGCAAATCGGTACCCTCTTTGTCATGTTTATAGTTCTCCTGATCGTTGAGTTATTCCCTTAATACTTGAAATGAATGTAGAAGCAAAATAACGCCGGCCCTATGGATTCAAACGTCTCCTCTTGATTGTTAATATATTAGTCTGAAAATAAAGAAGTGAAAAAGAGTATCTTGTGTTTTATATGTGTTTTCTTGGATGGTGAGTAGTTTTCTTGAAAACTACGTTTGCTCAATTTTGACAATTCAATTATTATTTTCCAAAAAGGGATTTTAAAGTGCAACGATAATGATACGGACACTCGAGAGTTTTGAATCAATTATTGTCATGAATTGTTTTTTATATGTCATAATAATAGTGATATTTAACACTAATTGAGAAAATTATTCTATATTTGTCATTTATTTCTTTCACTTTTGACCAAAATTACTTTTTAAATTTATTTAATAATGTTTCATGTGAGCAGAGTACACAATAATTATGTTTTTATGATCTTTTCAAAAATGGCTAATTTTTAATTTACTAGATATTATGTACTCTTCATTCACACTAGCTAGTAGATAATACAATCAAATTCAGGACTATTTAATTTAATAAGTATATATTTACATTAATTCTTATTTTGACCAAATGAATTCAAATCATCTTCACAAAGTTAATCTGATTCAATACTCAATTTCAACAATCAGGTTCACTATAAGTTTTCTTACAAAAAAATAATAATAATACATTGATAATTAATTTTGCTTAAAAGTTTTTAAGTTCTATTCTACATAGAAAAATAGATTGAGTTACATTAAGAAATCAACAAATCATTTTTTCATTTTTTCGTGTTTATATAATGTTTCTTTTTTACCATTGAGTTATTCCCTTGAACAATCAAGTTAGATATTCTACACGGGAATTTAAAAAATAAAAGAATTAGTATTTTTATTATCTCAATTTATGTGATATTTTTTTACTTTTTAGTCGGTATTCGTAAAAAAAATAAAATTATCTAGTAGTAAATCTAACATTATAAAAAAAATTATTTTACCTTTTTAATGTGATAGGAATTCACAGTGGGACGTTTAATGAGATGATTTATCGCCACAAAAAATCATTGATTTATTTTAAACCAAAAGTCTCAACGCTCTTTCTTTTCTCTTCTGAATTTTGTGACCAATCAACACCTACATATAAATTAACACAAAAAAAAATAATAAAAAATATATATAGCAAAAACCTGTTCACGAATTCACAGACGTAAAAGACAAAAATGGTGTGAAGTTACACAAATAGTGCACGAGTATTACATAATGCAACGATACAATCAAGGGAGGATCTAACTTCGGGTTCACGAAAATTCACTAGCTTTTACTCAAGTCGTATAAATATATTAAAATATACACTAAATATTTATAAATATTTTACTATGAATCTAGTTATTGTCGCCTAATGAATTGAAATTGATGTAGGAACACATAAACTATAAATTTTGAATTCTCCTCTAGGCCTACAATTTGCTTTAAAGTTTTAAAGTTCAACTCTACAAGTTTCAACAGTCTTTCTTTTCTCTTTTGAACTCTGTGACTAATCAACACCTATGCATAAATTAAGATAAACAGATCATATTTAACAAAAAGCGTGTTCAAAGATTCACAGACGTAAAAGACAAAAAAAAAAGGTAAAGTTACACAAAAATAATGCACGAGTATTATATGATGGAACATTACAATCAACGGCAAATACAACTTTAGGTTCACGGAAAATCCACTAGTTTTTGCTCAAATCCTATAAATCTAATAAAATATTGACTAAATGTTTATAAATATTTGACTATGAATCTAGTTATTATCGTATAATGACTTGAAATTGATGTAGGAACCCATAAACTTTAAATCTTGAATTATTCTCTTGGCCTACGATTTGTATTACAAGTTTCAGGGCACGTGCATTGCACGTCTGTCACATGCAAGTAGTACATACAATATAAATCAGATTAAAAATATGTTATAATGAAATATAGAATAAAGTGAAAAAGTACAAGTTGATAAAGATGAATAGTCAACTTATTCGAATGACTTCTTTGCTGAACAATAGATGATTAAATATTATTTGAAACTGCAAAATTGAACAACTAAATTTATTTCACGACCTAGATCATCGTGATTGATACCCACGCTAACCCTCCGGTGGGAGAACCATTACTACAACCAGTCAGTCTTAACCAAAATACTACACATTTAAAGATACTAAAACAGGTTTAAATGGAAATAAAAAAGGATTCTCCATAAACTCCAAAGGTTTAAACAAATAACTAACCAAACTAATGCGGAAATTCAACCCTTAGAACCTGAAAATCATTGTACCAAAACTCTACTAACGACAAGTCTAAGAACAAGGGGTACAACCCCAAAACCAAACAACACTGCACATTAAACAAATAGTCTAAGTCCGAAAAGATTGAACTTAAACAAGAAAGATCCATGGAGCCCGAAAGAACTGGCTCACCCTTGAATCCGGTCATGCTCAATAGTCACCTAGCTGAGGTCTATCAATAGCCACCTGAAGATGTCATGTACTCAACAAAGAAAGAGCAAGTGCAGTATTAATACAAAACCACAGTGTACTGGTAGGATCACACAGCTATCTCAATAAGTGAAATACATGCAAGTAACCACAACATTATAAAACAGGCATATACCGAACATATACAATATTAGTCATCTTTTCAGGATCAATATAGCATCTCACTTACACATTGATTATACATTTAGAGCAATATACAGTCTTCCAATATCAATCATCATTAGATATGAACGTAATCATCACAAGTAGATACACAACACAATTCAATGGTCCTCTCACGAAACCCAATTCAATGGTCCTCTCATAGAACTCACACCCAAACAGTTAGCCTACCAAAACGTGGTACCTGATCCAATATTTATATCGAAACGTGGCAACCGATCCCATAATTATGTTGGAACGTGGCAACCAATCCCATATTTATGCCGGAACGTGGCAATCGATCTCAGTAAGTGTGTCGGATCGTGACACCTACCCATTCAACAAACCATAATCACAATCATACTGTATATTCTCACAATCATAAAACAAGCGGTGATTCATGGCATAAAATTATTCAATTAGCCTCATTTACGATTAGGGTGATCAATAATGCAACATTCGCATATATACATGCATTACAATGAAGCAATTACAAACATATATCACACCAACATGAAATCACAATCATCACCTACCTCGAAACAAGCTTGAAACCCTAAGAAACTTGATCCTTCCCTTTTTGAATTCGTTCCGCTTGTTCTTGGTCTACAAATAATCATAATAACACGAAAATCAATAAACAATCACTAATTACCCGAATTACTAACAATTTTATGAACCCTAGATCAAACCAATGATCCCAAGTATCCAAATAGGGTTGTTTCCACCATAAAATCTAGATCAAAACCATCCCCCATCATAATTATCCATTCTACTACGTTCTACGAATCAAAAAATGGATTCGGGGAGGGAAAAACTTACCTTTAGCCTCAAGAATGGTGGAAACCTGTCAAGAGTCGCCTTGGTTCGTTCCTTAGTTCCAAAATTTGAAAAATGCAGAATAAAGTCATTTTTGGGGTTTATTTACGACTTTAAGTTGCGTCTGATCTACCACAGCGGTCCTCACCCCGCTACAACGGCCCACCAGAGCGACCAAAACCATCGCCAAAGCGGCTTGCACGAAACAGTAAGCTATTTTCATAATTCCAAGACCCCATTTCACAACACATCATCATCCCATGACACTTAGAAAATACCCGTTTACGCTAAGATCAGTTTCGGGAGTTCTACTCGCCCAAATTCAATTATGTAAAGTCGTACGGGTTCCTTAACGAGTTATCTAACTACTAATGAAATCAAAATCATAAATAAATCACCCGATTGTTAACAGATTTCCCTACATCTTAATGACTCAAATTTCGTCCAAATCTGGACTAGGTTGGGAAAATCCAAGTACTACAAAAAAGTTTTCTAGCCTCAATTCTTTCCCCATTGGTTTATCAATAACGACGAAAATCAGTTTGTTACAATAGATACTAATTTACCCATCACTCGTCCCTAAGTGATCAACTAGGCAAGACTAGCTAAAATAAAGGTAGAGTAGTATCTGAAACGTCGAATTAATGGGGATACTTGTCTTGCATGTCCTTAGCTCCCGGACATCGTGATCAAGAATTTCAATCGATTCTTCTTCATACCGAAGGTCTTGTTTAACAGTACTGAGTCTCACTTTATGATATAATCTCCGTCCCCAAACCAACCAAATTGAATACCTACACATCATCCCATAAAAGGTCTCAACGAAGTCATCACAATACTTGAATGATAATTATTGTTGTATGTACACTTAACTAACAACAAAGCTATTCCCAATAACCACCAGAGTTGATCGCACACATGTATCCAACATGTAATCAAGGACTTTGACACAAACATCAGGACGAATCATTTCTCACATAACCATGAATAAATCATAAATCAAAACTCACCACAATTAGAGGTAAACCTAAACCAACCAACACACGCTCATGAAACTCAAACAATCATAGTTCTTAACAACATCTCCATCCCATAACATAAATTTCCATGAGCTTAAGTTACAAAAATTTCAATCTTTAGACATCAGATACTCCTTGAGGGACATGTCCAAGCATACAAACCCTCTAGCAACACTATTGAAATGCTATATTTAGTAATTATAGATTACCTCTTAAGAACAATATAATTGGATTCAATGATCCCCACATTCAACCACATATAATCGATACATGACCTCGACGACTAGATGATTGTTAAGATTGTCGGACAGCCATAATTACAGATGGTAGCTCTTCTATGAACTCTCATAAGCAAGTGGTACATGTCGAACCACTAAAATATTTTAACAACTCCAAGACAACACCACATAAGTCCTCTGGATTAACCACGTCTTCCCAAATCATCCCAATCAACCAAGAGAATATCGCAGGATTGGTACCCCTGATCCACCACTAGGGATCCATCCACAAAAGTGAAAACACACGTGAGCATAGCTAGCGACTCATATTCACAACCATGTACAAATGAAATAGATCGTCACGTAAGAATTTATCGAATAACACTAAATGTTTTCTTTTGAAGAGTCGATACCAGTCATTTCTATTGAGTTGACTCTACATACTCCTCACATCATACCACGAAAGTCCACACTCTCAATACTAGCAACCATAATGAACACTCCAACCATTTACCTTACTATAAACCAACATTTTAAAATGAAACCCTTTCTTAGGTACTTAACAATCAACAGTAATAAACTTTACGACTTAACCCAGGGTAAGTCCCTTCAAATGCTCAATACCGTATACAATTAATAGTTTCTCATATTTCCAATTCATTCCTTAACAAAATATATCACCATAAATGTAGACTTACAATGAAAAATCTGAATTGTAAATTCAACAGTATAACACAATCCCCTTATCTATCAACATTAGCTTATACCTTGAAGATTTTTATGAACTCATGGATCTTCGCTTATCATTGATCGCATCTCCATCGATCTTACAATATCCTTCGCAAAAATTGAATCATACTCATTACTAAACTCCAAACAAAACAAAGAACTTATCATCACACTCGAACTAATGGTTGTACACTCCTTTCTCAAGACTTTCTCAATAGTTTTTAACCAATCTGACATACTTGTGACACTATTACCATAGCTACATCATCACGAAATAAAGCACGCATCTCTAAACCCAATTATCTACCCCTCTGAAGATATCTCTTCAGACTTTACAATTAAATAAAATATTCTTGCTCTCGCCTCTCTCTAAAGGTTGTACGACATCCCACTATTTTTTCTTCATTATGACTTTAGCTCTTTTAAATTTGATTCGAGTGGTGTCCCACCATCTCTTAAAACTTTCCATACAACCACATTCCTCACCAAATAGTAGAAAACCACGACCTTAGATACTCGCAAGTCATAATTACTATACAAAATTTGCATAACCAACAATTTTATTATATAGTTGCATTCCGTCACAATCCATCGCAAACTCTTATTGCCATTATGCTCCATCAGCCTTGACTATCACTACGAGGTCAACCTTTTTCATCAACACGACACCTTTTACTCAGGTAAAGTCATCAAATTCAAAGGACTAACCCAATCTTGGTACGCACTTTCTTACTAAAATCTTCAATTTCCTTCACCCAAGTATACTCAATGGAACTTTCTTTATCCATAAACTTGTCATTTTGGTATTAATCCACTCCCTTATGAATTAAGATAAAATAATCAGTCCTCATACTACCCTCATTCTTTTTATCAAACAAGACAAGAGCACCCCACTTGGAAACACTAGGACAGATGAACCCTTTATCAAGAAGCTCTTGGATTTGAGCCTTAAACTCTCTTAATTCCGCTAGAGCCATACGATACAAAGGTATGGAAATGGGGCAAGTGTCAGTTTCCAAGTCAATGCAGAAATCTATATCTCTATATAGAGGCATACCAGGCAAATTCGTAGGAAACACTTCATTAAAACTCATACACTACCGGAATAGACTTAATAGAGGGAGACTCAAACTCAACATCACGAACATGAGCCAAATAAGCCAACAACCCTGCCCTACTATTTTCCTAACCCGAATGGAGGATATGATTTTAGCTAGCTTAGGCTTGTACACCCCTTCCCACTCTAATCTCTCTCTACCGAGGATCTCTAGAGTTACCGATTTAGCATTACAATTAAGCCTGGTATAATAAAGGGGACAAGAAAGTCATGCCTAAGATTAT
Organism: Solanum chiquidenum; assembly: GCA_029582725.1. NCBI lineage: Eukaryota > Viridiplantae > Streptophyta > Magnoliopsida > Solanales > Solanaceae > Solanum > Solanum chiquidenum. The sequence continues at coordinate 9,678 of JAJOOS010019552.1, forward strand.
ATCAAGTCAGTCATATCAGCATAACCAAATCAACTCAAATCTGAAAATCCATAAACACAACAAGACAATAATATATACATGGATATCACATGGATGAGGGAATCAAGTATATCACAAACCACATAAAATCTCAAGGCAATTGAACTGACACATACTAATATGTGGAACCCGGATCAAACAAAACAGTAGTCATCCGATTTCAACAATAACAATACTGCATCATACACCTCAAACTCGATCTTGCTCGGAAGGCATAAAACTGAGTCATGTCATCTTGACGGACAACCTCCTCACCTGGCTGCACTATTCTTTTACCTGCATTACCATTTCCCTGGTATTCACGGCCTCGCTGATTTCCTCTTCATATGCCCAGGTTCTCCACAATTTTAATATACCTAATAGCTTATATTTGATTGTTGAACACTAAATTAGATCGCGGGGGGTTAGTTCGAGTATAATTCGGGGTCTATAATTGTGACTAGGAGAAAACATGGGAGACGGGGCTGAGATTCTGTCTCACCCTGTCCCATTTTGGTGGAAGAAATCCCGCCCTGGTGGCCTCGCCTTGGCAGGAAAAATCCCGCCCCAGCGGCCTCTATGGAAACAGAACCCAGACAATAAATTTTCTAGGGTTTTTCTAATTTCTAAATCTCCCAACGGTTTCAACTTTACTGAGAAATTTAGGATTATCCTCTGATCTAGGATAATCATTGTCTACTACGAGTCAATCCAACGATACACAATCCAACTAATTCTAATTAATTTAATACCATAATCCATACATCCTCAGGATACACCCAGAAACTCACGCGGTTATTACGCAAGCGCAAGACACGTCTAGATCTTTCTTACGAATCACCTCGTACATTATCTAGACCCTTGCATCGAACTTAGTCATGACCTTCTTTTCACAACAAGTTTCACAATACTCAACAGTTAAAACTTGCATACAAGTCCAAATTCTTTAATTAGTTTGTTCCATAAACGACCATTACTTATCATCTATGCCTTATAGTGCCCCTAAGGCCAAATACCAATTGGAACCTTCTTAGTTACAATTAACATTGCATGTGTCCCTTCAGTCGGGACTATGGCGTCTAGTTCACTTCGTTGAGATACCAATTGGAATCAGAGATACCAATTGGACTCAACTCTTACCACAAGCGATAATAGTAGCTAGTGAGTCCCATAAAACTGATAATTTCACTCATAGAACTCGGTCGAACTAAATTCTTAACCGCCTCAATCTTTATCTGAGGGTATCTAGACCTTAATCAATCTTAGAGAAAACCGATGCACCCTGCAATTAGTCAAAAAGGTCATCTATCCAAGGCCATGGATACTTGTTCTAAATGGTGACCGTATTCAACTGTCGGTAGTCTATACGTATCCTCTCTTGCTAGTGATAGTGTTACCACTTTTGTTGCTCTAGTTCGGGCCATATAGTGAAATAGGAAAGATTTGTATCACTCAGATACCAATTGGATTCAAATCATAGCACGAAGGAGTAAAAAAATGTGAGTTTTTTTCCTAAAGTCCTATAGCCTCTCGAAGAAAAGTACGGATGTCATCGTACCGTTCCACAAGACTCTACTAGACTCGTTTTGGTACAATGAGATCAACGAACCTAGGGCTCTGATACAAACTTTGTCACAACCCAGACCATTGTGATTGGCACCTAAGTGAACCCTCTGGTGGGAGAACCATTACTACAACCAACTAAGCATCATTAACCAAAATACTACACATTTAAAGATACAGAAGCAGGTTTAAATGGAAATAAAAATGGAGTCCCTATAAACTCAAAAGATTTAAACAAATAACTAACCAAACTAATGTGGAAATTCAACCCCTAGAACTTAAAAGTCATTGTACCAAAACTCTACTAACGACAAGTCTAAGAACAAGGGGTACAACCCCGAAACCAAACAACAGCTTAAACAAATAGTCTGAGTCCGAAAAGAATGGATTAAACAAGAAAGATCTATAGTAGCCCGAAAGAACTGGCTCACCTTTGAATCTGGTCACCTAGTTGAGGTCTATCAATAACCACCTGAAGATGCCCTGTACTCAACAAAGAAAGAGCAAATGCAGTATCAGTACACAACCACATTGTACTAGTACGATCACACGGCTATCCCAATAAGTGAAACACATGCAAGTAACCATAACATTATAAAACATGCATATACCGAACTTATACAATATTAGTCATCTTTTCAGGATCAATGTAGCATCCCACTTACACAATTATTATCAATTTAGAGCAACATACAATCTTTCAATAACAATCATAATTAGATATGAACGTAATCATCACAAGTAGATACACAACACAATTCAATGGTCATCTCACAGAACTTAATTCAATAGTCCTTTCATGAAACCCACACACAAACAGTTAGCATACTAGAACGTGGTACCCGATCCAATATTTATGCCAGAACGTGGCAACCGATCCCATAATTATGTCAAAACGTAGCAACTGATCCCATATTTATGTTGGAACATGACAACTGATCGCAGTTAGTGTGTCGGATCATGACACCCGCCTATTCAACAAACCATAATCACAATCACAGTGTATATTCTCACAATCATACAACAAGAGGTGATTTATGGCATACAATTATTCAATTAGCCTTATTTACAATTAGAGTGATCAATAATGCAATATTCGCATACATATATGCATTACAATGAAACAATTACAAACATATATCACACCAACATGAAATCACAATCATCACCGACCTCAAAACAAGCTTGAAACCCTAAGAAACCTGATCCTTCCCTTTTCGGATTCGTTCCGCTTGTTCTCGGTCTACAAACAATCATAATAACACGAAAATCAATAAACAATCACTAATTATCCAAATTACTAACAATTCTATGAACCCTAGATCAAACCCATGATCCCATGTATCCAAATAGGGTTGTTTCCACCATAGAATCTAGATCAAAACCCTCCCCCATCGATAATTACCCATTATATTACGTTCTACGGATCGAAAAATGGATTTGGGGAGTGAAAAGCTTACCTTTAGCTTCAAGAATGGTGGAAAACTCTCAAGAGTGGCCTAGGGTTCGTTTCTTAGCTCTAAAGATCGAAATGTGCAGAATAAGTCATTTTGGGGTTTATTTACGACTTTAAGTCGCGTCTGGCCGACCACAGCGGTCCTCACCCTGCTACAACGGCCCCGCCAGAGCGACCAAAACCATTACCAATATGGCTTGCACGAAACAGTAATCTATTTTAATAATTCCAAGACCCTATTTCACAACACACCATCATCCCATTACACTTAGAAAATACCCGTTTACGCTAAGTTCAATTTTGGGAGTTCTACTCGCTCGAATTTAATCCTGTAAAGTCGTACGGGTTCCTTAACGAGTTATCTAACTACTCATGTAATCAAAATCATAAATAAATCACCCGATTATTATCAGATTTCCCTATACCTTAATGACTCTAATTTCATCCAAATCTGGACTAGGTTGAGAAAATCCAAATACTACAAAAAAGTTTTCTAACCCCAGTTATTTCCTCGTTGGTTTTTCCATAACGACAGAAATTAGGTCGTTACAATATATACCAATTTACCCCTCACTCATCACCGAGTGATCAACTAGGAAAGACTGGCTAAAATAAAGGTAGAGTAGTATCTGAAACGTCGAATTAATGGGGATACTTGTCTCGCATGTCCTTAGATCCCGGACATCCTGATCAATAATTTCAATCAATTCTTCTTCATACCGAAGGTCTTGTTTAACAATATTGAGTCTCATTTTATGATATAATCTCCGTCCCCAAACCAACCAAATTGAATACCTACAGATCCTCTCATACAAGGTCTCAACGAAGTCATCACAATACTCGAATGATAATTATTGTTGTATGTACACTTAACTAACAACAAAGTTATTCCCAATAACCACCAAAGTTGATCGCACACATGTCTCCAACATGTAATCAAGGACTTTGACACAAACATTAGGACAAATCATTTCTCACATAACCATGAATAAATCCTAAATCAAAACTCACCACATTTAGAGGTGAACCTAAACCGACCAACACTCGCTCAGGATACTCAAACAATCATAGTTCTTAACAACATCTCCATCCCACAACATAAATTCTCATGAGCTTAAGTTACAAAAATTTCAATCTTTAGACATCAAATACTCCTTGAGGGACATGTCCAAGCATACAAACCCTCTAGCAACACTATCGAAATGCTAGATTTAGTAATTATAGATTACCTCTTAAAAATAGTAGAATTGGATTCAATGATCCCCACATTTAACCACACATAATCAATACATGACCTCAATGATTAAATGATTGTTAAGATTGTCCTACATCCATAATTACACATGGTAGCTCTTTTATGAACTCTCATAAGCAAGTGGTACATGTCGAACAGCTAAAATACTTTAACAACTTTAAGACAACACCATATAAGTCCTCTGGATTAACCACGTCATCCCAAATCATCCCAATCAACCAAGAGAACATCGCAAGATTGGTACCCCTGATCCACCACTAGGGATCTATCCACAAAAGTGAAAACACACGTGAGCATAGCTAGCGACTCATATTCACAACCATGTACAAATGAAATAGATGGTCAATTAATAATTTATCGAATAACACTAAAGGTTTTCTTTTGAAGAGTCGATACCAATCATTTCTATTGAGTTGACTCTACATACACTTCACATCATTCCACGAAAGTCCACTCTTAATACTAACTACCATCATGAACACTCCGACCATTTACCTTACTAGAAACCAACACCTTTAAATGAAAACATTTCTTAGGTACTTACCAATCAAAAGTAATAAACTTTACGAGTTAACCCAGGATAAGTCCCTTCAAATGATCAATACCGTATACAATTGATCATTTCTCACATTGTCAATTCATATCATAACAAAATATATCACCACGAATGTAGACTTACAATGAAAAATTTGAATTGCAAATTCAACTGTATAACACAATCCCCTTATCTATCAATAGTAGCTTGTACCTTGAAGATTTTTATGAACTCATGGATCTTCGCTTATCATTGATCGCATCTCCATCGATCTTACAATATCCTTCGCACAAATTGAATCGTACTAATTACTAAACTCCAAACAAAACAAAGCACTTATCATCACACTCGAGCTAATGGTTGTACACTCCTATCTCAAGACTTATTCAATAGTTTTTTACCAATCTGACGTACTTGTGACACTATTACCATAGCTACATCATCACAAAATAAATCACGCTTCTCTGAACACAATTATCTACCCCTCTGAAGATATCTCTTCAGCCTTTGCAATTAAATAAAATATTCTTGCTCTCGCCTCTCTCTAAAGGTTGTACGACATCCCACTATTATTTCTTCATTATGACTCTAGCTCTTTTAAATTCAATTAGAGTGGTGTTCCACTATCTCTTAAAACTTTCCATACAACCACATTCCTCACCAAATAGTAGAAAACCACGACCTTAGATACTCGCAAGTCATAATTACTATACAAAATTTGCATAACCAACAATTTTATTATATAGTTGCATTCCGTCACAATCCATCGCAAACTCTTATTGCCATTATGCTCCGTCAGCCTTGACTATCACTACGAGGTCAACTTTTTTCATCAACACGACACCTTTTACTCAGGTAAAGTCATCAAATTCAAAGGACTAACCCAATCTTGGTACGCACTTTCTTACTAAAATCTTCAATTTCCTTCACCCAAGTATACTCAATGGAACTTTCTTTATCCATAAACTTGTCATTTGGGTATTAATCCACTCCATTATGAATTAAGATAAAATAATCAGTCTTCATACTACCCTCATTCTTCTTATCAAACAAGACAGGAGCACCCCACTTGGAAACACTAGGACGAATGAACCCTTTATCAAGAAGCTCTTGGATTTGAGCCTTAAACTCTTTTAATTGCGTTGGAGTCATACGATACGAAGGGATGGAAATGGGGAAAGTGTTAGTTTCCAAGTCAATGCAGAAATCTATATCTCTATATGGAGGCATACCAGACAAATCTGTAGGAAACACTTCCTTAAAACTCATAAACCACCGGAATAGACTTAATAAAAGGAGACTAGACCTCAACATCCCGAACATGAGACAAATAAGCCAACAACCCTGCCCTACCAGTTTCCTAGCTCGAATGAAGAATATGATCTTAGCTAGCTTAGGCTTGTACACCCCTACCCACTCTAATCTTTCCCTACCGGGGATCTCTAGAGTTACCGACTTAGCATTACAATTAAGCCCGGTATAATAGGGGGAACAACCAAGTCATACCTAAGATTATATCAAGTCAGTCATATCCAACATAACCAAATCAACTAAATCTGAAAAATCCATAAACACAACATGACAATATAATATACATGGGTGACTATGAGTGACTTTTCAACTGGGGTAGAAACATGGATGAGGGAATCAAGTATATCACAAACCATATAAAATCTCAAGGCAATTGAACTGACACATACGAATAAGTGGAATCCGTATCAAACAAAACAATAGTCATCCGATCACAACAATAACAGTACTTGTGATCACTGCATCACACATCTCAAACTTGGTCTTGCCCGGAAGGCATAAAAATGATCCATGTCATCTTGATGGGCAATCTTCTCGCCTGGCTATACTAGTTATCTACCTGCTTTACCATTTCCCCGACCTTCACGGCCTCGATGATTTCCTCCTCATATGCGCATGTTCTCCATAATTTTAACACGCATAATAACTGATATTCGATTTCTGAATACTAAATTAGATCGCGGGGGTTAGTTTGGGTACGATTCGGGGTCCATAATTGTGACTACGGGAAAACATGAGAGACATGGTTGAGATTCTGTCTCGCCCTGTCCCGCTCTGGCATAAGAAATCCCACCCTGGCTGCCTTACCTTGGCGGGAAAAATCCCGCCTCAGCGGCCTCAATGGAAACAGAACCCAGGCAATAAATTTTTCTAGGGTTTTTCTCTTTTCTACATCTCCCTACGATTTTAGCTTTACTGACCAATTTAGGATTATCCTCTGAACTAGGATAATCATTGTCTACCACGAGTCAATCCAACGATACACAATTCAACTCATTCTCATTAATTTAACACCATAATCCACACATCCCCATGATACACCCAGACACTCACGCAGTTATTACTCAAGCACAAGAGACGTCTAGATCTTTCTTATGAATCACCTCGTACATTATCAAAATCCTTGCATCGAACTTAGTCATGACCTTTTATTCACAACAATTTTAATGATACTCAGCAGTTACAACTTACATACAAATCCAAATTCTTTAATTAGTTTGTTTCATAGACGACCATTACTTATCATCTATACTTTATACAGCCCCTAAGGCCAGATATCAATTGGAACCTTCTTAGTTCAAATTAACATTGTTTGTGTCCCTTAAGTCAGGACTACAACGTCTAGTTCACTTCGTTGAGATACCAATTGAAATCGGGAGATACCAATTGGACTCAACTCATACCACAAGCGACAATAGTAGCTACCGAGTGCCACAAAACTGATAATTTCAATTATAAAACTCGGTCGAACTCAATTCTTAACCATCTCAATCTTTATCTGAGGGTATCTAGACCTTGATCAATCTTAGATAAAACCGATGCACCTTGCAATTAGTCAAAAAGGTCATCTATCCAAGGCCATGGATACTTGTTCTAAATGGTGACCGTATTCAACTGTCGGTAGTCTATACACATCCTCTCTTGCTAGTGATTGTGTTACCACTTTTGTTGCTCTAGTTCGGACCATAGAGTGAAAGAGGAAGATTTGTATCACCCAGATACCAATTGGATTCAAATCATAGCACGAAGGAGTAGAAAGAACTAAGTTTTTTTCCTAAAGTGATATAACCTCTCAAAGAAAAGTACGGATGTCATCGTATCGTTCCACAAGACTCTACTAGACTCATTTTGGTACAATGAGATCTACGAACCTAGGGCTCTAATACTAACTTTGTCACGACCCAGACCGTCGTGATTGGCACCCACGCTAACCCTCTGGTGGGAGAACCATTACTACAACCAACTAAGCAGCCTTAACCAAAATTCTACTAATTTAAAGATACGGAAGTAGATTTAAATAGAAATAAAAATGGAGTCCTCATAAACTCCAAAGGTTTAAATAAATAACTAGTCAAACTAATGCGAAAATTCAACCCCTAGAAACTGAAAGTTATTGTTCCAAAACTCTACTAACGACAAGTCTAAGAACAAAGGGTACAACCCCGAAATCAAACAACACCTTAAACAAATAGTCTGAGTCCGAAAAGAATTGACTTAAATAAGAAAGATCCATGGTAGCTCAAAAGAACTGGCTCACCCTTGAATCCGATCACGCTCAATATATAGTCACCTAGCTGAGGTTTATCAATAGCCACCTGAAGATGTCATGTACTCAACAAAGAAAGAGCAAGTGCAGTATCAGTACAAAACCACACTGTACTGATAGGATCACGCGGCTATCCCAATAAGTGAAACACATGCAAGTAACTACAACATTAAAAAATAGGCATATATCGAACATATACAATATAAGTCATCTTTTTAGGACCAATGTAGCATTGTCCTCTCACAGAACCCAATTCAATGGTCCTCTCATGGAACCCACACCCAAACAATTAGCAAATCGAAACGGGGTACCCGATCCCATAATTATGTCGGAACTTGGCAACCGATCCCATATTTATGCCGGAACGTGGCAACCGATCCCAATTAGTGTGTCGGATCGTGACACCCGCCCATTCAACAAACCACAATCACAATCACAATGTATATTCTCACAATCATACAACAAGAGGTGATTCATGGCATACATTTATTCAATTAGCCTCATTTACGATTAGGGTGATCAATAATGCAACATTCACATACATACATGCATTACAATGAAGCAATTACAAACATATATCACACCAACATGAAGTCACAACCATCACCTACCTCGAAACAAGCTTGAAACCCTAAGAAACTTGATCCTTCCCTTTTCGGATTCGTTCTGCTTGTTCTTGGTCTACAAACAATCATAATGACACGAAAATTAATAAACTATCACTAATAATTACCCGAATTACTAATAATTTTATGAACCCTAGATCAAACCCATGATCCCAAGTATCCAAATAGGGTTGTTTCCACCATAGAATCTAGATAAAAACCCTCCCTCATCGATAATTACCCATTCTATTACGTTCTACGAATCAAAAAATGGATTTGGGGAGTAAAAAGCTTATATTTAGCTTCAAGAATGGTGGAAAACTGTTAAGAGTCGCATGAGGTTCGTTCCTTAGCTCTAAAAATCAAAAAGTGCAGAATAAAGTCATTTTGGGGTTTATTTACGAATTTAAGTCGCGTCTGACCCGCCACAGCGGTCCTCACCCCGCTACAGCGGCCTCGCCAGAGCAACCAAAACCACCGCCAAAGTGGCCTGCACGAAACAGTGAGCTATTTTAATAATTCCAAGACCCCCATTTCACAACACACAATCATTCCATGACACTCAAAAAATACCCATTTACGCTAAGATTAATTTCGAGAGTTCTACTCGCCCGAATTCAATTTCGTAAAGTCGTACGGATTCCTTAACGAGTTATCTAACTACTCATATAATCAAAATGATAAATAAATCACCCGATTGTTACTAGATTTCCCTACACCTTAATGACTCCAATTTCATCCAAATCTGGACTAGGTTGAGAAAATTTAAATACTACGAAAAAGCTTTCTAGCTCCAATTCTTTCCCCATTACTTTTCCATAAGGACGGAAATCAGGTCGTTACAATTACTAGGTAGGAAAAATGTATAATGAATTATATTTTGAGAAACATATAATATATTCATATATTACATAATACTCTTTCATAAATGATGTTCTTGATGTGTATTCCATTTTGTATTTTTGTTTACGTATTTCAACGGTTAGAGTAGTTTCATTATTCACTTATAATTCTATAATTAGGAAAATATTATTTAACCAGTGTAATTCCACATATGGGATTGGGGTAAGGTAGTACACGAGTATTACATAATGATATTCTACAATCAAGGATGGATTCAACTTTGGATTTACGAAAATCCAGTAGTTTTTTCTTAAATTTTATAAATCTATTAGAATATTTAGGGATAAGGCACAAGTAACCCCTCGACTAAGGTCCTATTACCTCCCTGACTCCACGCAATTGAGGCGCGTGGGAGATATTTGGATTCCACATAAGCCAAAAAGGTACACAAAATTACAAAAAAAAAATGGGTTAAGAGGGGTAATAGAACCTTAGTTTAGTTAAGGTGTATCTCTGAGATTTCGGTTATAGTATGGGGGTACTTGTACATTTTCCCAAATATTTATAAATATTTGATTGTAGAATGAGTTACAATCAAGTCTTCTTTAGTTTCTAACTATATATCAAGCTTAAGTCATCAAGTTAATGTACATATACACGATTGTGATAAAAGTTATGCCGTTAATTAGAGAGTTCACCGTTAACTTGCCAATGAATTTTGAAAATGAACGTGTGAAAAGGGTAATTAATGAAGAACATACAACTGAAGAAGCAATTGGCGAAGTTTATAAGGTGACTTGAATTGAAAATTGTAAATCAACTGATACAATTCAACATTGAAAGAAATGATTGAAATACAACCTTGAAGGTAAAAGAATTAAGTCATAGCATCCTTTTCTTCGTTGCCTTTTTGATTTTCTCTACATTTTCCAATTATATTCATCTTCAACAAGTGACAGCCTGGTAGTACACTGTCGAAATGCAAGGCAACTATATGAGATATACTCAAAATAAGTTAACAATTTTTTTTGTTTTCTTCAATATTTAAGAATCAAAATTACAAAAGGAGAAAGTTGTTGTGTTCATCAGCGATACTTAATGTTAACGTAAGAAAATATAATAGACATAAGGTATATATGAATTACCATATATAGGTTGCTGATGGAACGAAATTTTGTACTTCTCGGTAGTCCCTGTGTGATGTGATAGTTTCCATTATTTTTATCTCTTGTCAACAGCTTTGAGCCACAATTGACGCCATTGTCGTTTGAAAAGCGATAAGAATTATTGGAAAGATTGTCTTCACCTATGACTTTGTTGAGCTCAGGCTCACCTGAAAATCGTGCATAACCAAATGAGAGGGTATGATACACATAGAAAAAAAATATATGTTCATAAGTTTAAAATCAAAATGGAATCAATATAAGTTCAAAAATTTAGAATCAAATTGGAATTTAGAATCAATATGTGTTTAGCATCTTAGGCTCCACCTTATGCCATTTAGGTGCAGAGTTTCTATCCTAGAAAAATTATCATTCTTTTTTCACGGACAAGATAGGATAATGTGACCAGTAATACTATGTATCCACATATTTAAATTTTAGAATCTTTCTCCATACAAAATAAATTAACATAATGTAAGATGTAAAATTATTCCTCAAGTACCTATGATGTTTTCAAGTAGTTCCTCTTCGATAGAGTTCTCTTGGTCCTTTCTTGTTTCACTTCCGTTGTGTTCTCCAATTATCTCCTTTTGTATTATTACCTATAAATTCACTTTGTTTTCTTAGAAATAATTGGAAAAGAAACATTTATTGTAGAATACAATGAGCAAGCTCAACGGAAAATTCATATTGAGCGGAAAGTAAATTTCCTTTCTCAAAATTAATAGTTCAAAGTTGAAAAGAAAATTAAAATATTCCTTAAATTAAGTAAATAGACATAAGTCATTATTAATCAATTACCTCACATAGGTCAATAAGGGATTGAAACATAATCCTCTTTGATATTCCCTTATTTAAATGGTCTTCTTCATCTTTATTCTCTTTTGGTGAAAGCTTTGATCTATTATCACCAAGGCTCTCAAACTCAGCTATTAATCATGCATAATCAATTCAAAAATAGAATAAGTAATAGTATAACTCATCAATTGTAAGAAATTTAAATTGATTGATTACGTACGTACCATGAATAATATTTCGTTTTAGTTTGTTAGGTAGTGTCTCCTCTTTAGGTGGTGAGAGTCTCTTTGTATGCTGTAAAATAAAAGGAAACTTGATATATGAGCTAACTAAATTAATAAGTATATACAAGCCATCGATGTATTGAAATCATTTTTCATTATAGTATATAAAATACCTTGTATATGTCAATAATGGAGCGCAATTTTGTGCTTCTTGGTATCCCTTGCTTCAAGCGGTGGTAGGTTTTGCTTTCGTTATATTCCTTAGATCTCTCATCATGTATCACCTTCTGGTAATTTTCCTCTTTATTTTTGTTGAGTGACTGAATATAGAAAGTTTATTGTGTAATAGAAAGACCATGATCAATGAATCATCTAAATAAAAAATTATGTCAACAGAAAACAAAAAACTTACCTTAGTATTAAAAGGTTTATAGTTGAATAAAAAAGTACAATTAAAAAAACTATGTTTAGGAAAAGAAAAATGGCTTCGAAGATATGGTGGAAAAAATAAACAAACTTCCATTAATCTTATTAATTATAGTCTTCCAAAATGAATTAGAGATGACAAAAAAAAGGAAAACAAAAGGAAAAAGGGAAATAAATATATAAATAGAAAATATGAAAATTACCGTAATGATGAAGTCAATAATATTTAAACTATTCATTGTATTATCCACCGTTTTTTGTTGCACAGGGTAGTCTGCATCTTTTCCCTCTTTGATAGAAAGTTTGGAATTACTTCCTTTGTTTTCTTTCATTTGTTCAGTTTGCATTTTGAACTCACCTAAAGAAATATATACATTAGTTAAATTGAATATTTATTTTACCAAAATGTTTTTGTAAATGATAACTTTAAAATTTTAAATTCTATCATAGTACTCCAATTAATTTTAAAAATAATGACTTTGTGATACGAGTAAAATTAAAAGAATAATTAACACAAGGCAATTAAGATGCAGAATTAATTACATACCCTCTTGGCCCTTTTCAAATTTGCCTCTATTGTATTCTTCAGATTTTTGGCTTACTCGTGTCTTCTTTCTTTTTCTTATGTAATTCAGTCATATTGATACTAGTAAATACAAAGGAAAGAAATATCAATGAATTAATTTAATTAATTATTCATGCTCTCACAAAGTGAAATCTTTCCTCCATGGTAATAATTTCAAAGTTGGAAAATAAATAAAATTATTTTTGATCAATTCCAAATGTTTTTAAAAAATAAAAAATACCCCGACTTATTTTTTTCTTTTAATAAAACTACAACATGATAATAATTGAAATAAAGGGGGCGGGAGGGGGGGGGGTTTCTTTTTTTCAATCCTTGGTATACTTCACTTAAAACAAACTTAATTGGATCGAGAATATATTCATATA
>JAJOOS010019553.1:0-23333 GCA_029582725.1 Solanum chiquidenum
ATTTCTTAATCTTATTTTCTAAATTAAATTTATATTAAAAGTAATAAATCCTACTAATTTATATTAGTAAATATGGGCCAAATTGTATATGCTATTTTACAAATTAAAAACTTAGCCCGTTAACCACCAACTAAATAAATTAATTATTTAATAAAAATATCCGTCAACTAAATAACCGTTGTTATCAAATAGCTCAAAATTCTCAACCAACTTCACAAACTGATCAAAATTGACTTAGGGCAACTACCGAGATGGGTAAAACGGTAATTTTATAAAAAAAAATCAAAAAATTACTTTTCGGGTCATTACACTTATAGTATCATTGACTAATGAGTAATTTCTGAACAAGAAACTTTAATGATACCATATTAAATGAAGACTTTGAATTGTGGCAACATTTGACCAGGCACGAAGACTTTGAATTGTTTACCAAATTGGCCTTTAAAAAGTAGACTCATTTTTCTCTCTCCTCATAAATGTATTGGAGTATTATCTTTAAGATTAAGTGGGACCAACAAAGGTAAAAGAAGAATTGTACCTTTAAATACTTACCAAATAAGGACTTGTGACATTCTTTTTGGGAGTGACCAAAAAGGAAATGGTGCCACATAAAATGGGATGGAGGGAGTATATAGTGTCATTGACTCATGAGTAATTTTTAAACAAGAAACTTTAATGATACCTCAACAATATACATATAATCTTATAGTATCATGGACTAATGAGTAAGTCTGAACAAGAAACATTAATGATACCACAACAATATACATATAATCTTATAGTATCATGGACTAATGAGTAATTCTGAACAAGAAACCTTAATGATACCACAACAATATGCATATACTCATATAGTATCATTGTGTGTGTATATATATACACATATGTACATACTGATTTAGTATCAGTAAAACAAAATTATTAGTTTTAATGATACCAATACAGTATATGATACTGATTTAGTATCAGTTAAGCAAAAATTACCAGCCTTAATGAATGTGAGTGAGCTGTGGTTTTTTTTTTTTTGAAAGAGAGTGAATATTTTTTGAATTACTTTGGATTGGAGTATGAACATATAATTATTTTGAGTTTTATGACTCATTCACGTACTTTCCCCTTTTAAAAGAATCAATTCTTCATCTATTCAAACCTGATCCAAACCCATAACTATAAAAGGAATTGATTTTTTTTTCTTCATTTGGGTTGGGTCTGGGGGTGTAAAAAAGGGGTGAGATATTTTTGAAAGTAAAAATCAGTATTGTAATTTTTTCAATTAAGTGAATATAGATATATTAACGAAAAAGTTAAATATGCATCATTTGTTAGATGACAGGATATATATTCACCATCTTTTTAACAAGGGGTATATCTACACTAAAAAGGTATATTTATCCCTTTTCCTTTCTTTAATTTGGTGCTAAATCAAATTATATCACCTAAATTTAAGCAAATTTAAGCCGAAGAAGTGATAAAAATTAACAATTCAAGCTTTCAAATGGTCCAAATTTCTGTCTGGTCTTCTAAGCAAAAAAAGGATGACAAGCTAGGATCAGTCAGATGAGGAAAACCAGCTCTTGCTCCCAAGGCTCTGCCTCCAATAGCTGCCTGCAAACCAATCCACAAATTAACATCTCTTAGATATATTGTCTAAAATATCATTATAAATAACAGTTCATTACACTAAGCTCACTTTATATATAAGATCTCGAGAATGGTGAATTACATAAAGTCTATTATACCTTACAAAAAATTGCCAAATATATCAGGTACTCTATATTATTAGAAATAGTTTAAATGTACCCTTCGTTATACTTTCAGTTTAAATATATTCCTATTATACTTTTGGTTCAAATATACCCTTCATTACAGTTTTACACTAATTTACCCTTATTTTTAACCAAAGATTACATGGTGAGCTTAGAAACAAATAACTAATCCCTAATTTTAAATATTCGATTTAATTTGCAAACATAATATCATACCACCACGTTATCATTGTGTAACCATGAGTTCCTTCTCATTTTTAATTTTCCCAATGTTTCATCTTTTATGATGGTTTTGACTTTTGTGATAAAAAGTTTGATAACTCTTTCGAAAGATGTTTAAAAAAGCAGTACTACTTATCTGTCCATTGTGATTATACCTTTTCTCTTGATGCTTTAGTCGTCATTATGAAATTCGAATTCTTAACTTTTTAGCATACATTTAAATTTTATTTTAGGCTCTTTCCAATAATTATAATAAAATTAAATTAGTTTTATGATGAAGCAAACTACTGCAGTTAGCTCAATAGCGGATGGGGGATGGATTAATTTGAAAGAAAAAAATTTCAAAGCATAGAAATGAGTCGTGAATGGGTTAAATGAGATGAGTTATTAATGTCTAAGCGCATCACGTGTTCTTCGGTTAAAAATAAGGATAAATTAGTTCAAAATATAATGGAAAGAGTATATTTAAATCAAAAGTATAATTAATGGATATATTTGAATCGAAAGTATAACGAGAGGTATATTTAAATAATTGCCAATAGTACATTGGTATATTGACGCTTCTCCGTATATCTTATCCTGCATTTTTGCAAGAGGTAATTTCTGCAACTTAAACCCGTGATCTCTAATTCCTATAGAACCTATCACTAAAATATTTCTAAAGGGGAATAAGGCTATAAGCAGAACAAAAAGGGGTTTTCGTTAGATGTTTTCTATGAATGATAAGTATACTTTTATTTTTCGAACCACCTGAACGAAAATCATGGATCTGCCATTGATATAGTATATATGTTACATCCGCCTCTTGTTCACAGCGTTTAACTTTTACCATTTCAGTAATGCAACCCTTCCTCTATAATTTAAGTCGAACTTTAAAATTAAGTATATTTCATGTTTACTTACCTTACCACTTGAGAAGCAAACATCAGCTTGTTGACAAATTTGGGGTATTTTTCTAAATTCTCTGCTAAAATGAATCTTCCTGTAGGTCCATATAAATATTTACGTCTTTTTGACCAAATTTTGCATCTCTTTATCTTACTTTCATCCGCTATTTCTGTAACTTCACTAAAAAAAAAAAACGGCCCCACAATCTTTACGTAAGCATATGGTAAAAAGAAAAAAGGTTGGAATTTGAGTTTCATGCCCTCATTTCACCACACACCTTCAACCCTTGACATTCAACAACTATTCATTCACGCTAAGATTATTTTTTAGAGTTCTACTCGCCCGAATTTAATTCTGTAAAGCCGTACGGATTCCTTAATGTCTTGGCTATCCACTCATATACTCAAATTCGTAATTAAATCTCTCATTCATTATCAGATTTCCCTAGACCTCACATGACTCAGATTTCGTCTAAATCTGAACTAGGCTAGGAATTTCCAAGTCACTACTCAAAAGTTTTCTGGCCCAAATTCTTTCACCATTTACTTTTTCCCTAACGACGGAATCAGTTCGTTACACCTCTAGTTATGGTTAAAAAATTGTGTTTGGACTTTGGAGTATATATTTTTACCGTCTAACGAATAGTTTATGTATAATTTTATTGTCTAATAAATAGTGTGTGCATAATTTCATAAAAAATAATTCTTAATTTCGTCAAATTGGTGAATTATTAAAATTTATCATAAAAAATCAATGTATAACTTAACAAAAAATTGAAGTTCTCATAATTTCAACATATATTATTTTTTAAGATAGAAAAATAAAAAAGTTCTATTTAATGAAATTAAGACACGAGATTTATGATTTGTTTTTTAGAGAGAGAGTTGATGACGTTGTCTTTTAGAGA
Organism: Solanum chiquidenum; assembly: GCA_029582725.1. Lineage (NCBI taxonomy): Eukaryota > Viridiplantae > Streptophyta > Magnoliopsida > Solanales > Solanaceae > Solanum > Solanum chiquidenum. Next base: position 3,784 of record JAJOOS010019553.1, read on the forward strand.
GAGAGTTGATGACGTTATCGATATGACGATTGAGGAATAAGAGGTTTATGCAATAATAAAATAAAGGGAAAATTGTATATAATAACAAACTATTAATTCAAATTAAATGTTATAAATATAGTTTGATTTAATTGTACCCCATATCAAACTGTTGTTATTTCACCTCTCTCTGGGTGAATCTCGCTCGCCACTCTCGTTCTCTCCCTCGCCTCTCTCATATTTATACAAACGCAAGTGTATAAAGTGCGTTTGTGTTTGTATAAAGCGAGAGAAAATTGTATAAATACAAATATTTTCGTTCCCCTCTCCTAGATCTCGCTCGCCACTCTCCCAGATCTCGCTCTCTCACTCGCCTCTCTCACTTTATTCAAAAAATGCAAATTGTATAAAATGCGTTTGTGTTTGTATAAAGCGAGAGAAAATTGTATATATACATATATTTTCGTTCCCCTCTCCCAGATCTCGCTCTCTCACTCGCCTCTGTCACTTTATACAAAAATGCAAATGTATAAAATGCATGAAAATTGTATCTATACATATATTTTCGTTCCCCTCCCACCCCTCTCCCAGATCTCGCTCACTCACTCGCCTCTCTCACTTTATACAATTGATCTTTTTATATATGTATACCAAAGCAGATTATACAACTGCTTTCTTTTGTATATGTATAACAAAATATACATATTTATATTTGTTATAGAGCGCAATTATGCAAAATTTGCTATAACATACCAATAAACATGTGGAAATGGAATTCCATCTTTTTCAAGCATAAACTTTATGTACTGCATTATCTGGGGATGAGCAACGAGGTTATCTTTTGGGAGTTTACCGATGCAGACCAAAGTTGGAAACGAGTGAAAAAATGCAAATGTTTTAGATATCCGTTTTAGTTTTTTCAGCATGATACCATGTGTCAACTCATGTATATAATTTTGGTTTGTCCCAGAGGCGTTTTTTGGGATTTTGAGATGATGAGTGCATTATTATAAAAATGTTGATTTAAAATATAAATTTAATTGGTTCGATATTTAAGTTTTTACCCCCTAGATATGCCTCTGGTTTGTCCCCTTCTTTTTAAGTGTGTTTCAATGATTTTTTCGTGCCAAATCTCAATGTTATACTAATAATCAACCGATAAATTAGTAATCAATAAATCAATATGTAAATGATATTATAATAAATATCAAAAGTCTTTTTTATTTTATTAAAGTATTGTGTCAAGTCAAACAGTGCAACATGAACAAAAGAGTAGCAATAAACTTTATTTTTCGTGTCTGAATATAAAATTCTATGAACAAATTATCCATAAATTGAGATATCCAAAAACAGAAGTACAATGTAGTATTAAGATAATGGGAAGACCCAACTCATGTGGACTTAGATTCTGTCAGTCCAACATGTAGCTGAACGACAAGTTCCCAATCATTTGAAAAGTACTATTACAAGCCAAATAACAAATTACAAAATTGAGCAACTATGAATAAATAGTTTATCTATCTCCACAAGATAGAGATAAAATATCTGCATATACATTATTTTCGCTAAATTTTATATGTGGAATTACTCTTATGTAATTGTTGTTATCGGGTTCATTAAAATAATTCAGAAATTTATGATAAAGGCGATATAATCGTGCTTTGAGAAGTGTCATGTTTAGCTGCAGACATCAATTTGGCAAAGACAAATTGTACCATGTGGACCCCATAGTTTCAATTGGTTTATGTTGTTTGGATTGACTTACGCTCTGTTTGGATCGACTTACGCTCTGTTTGGATCATTGTTATCCATTATTTCATAATGTATTGTATTGTATTGTACTCTATTGTACTGCACTGTATGGTAGATACAATGTTTGGCTAGACTGTATTGTTTGTTGTTGTTTAATAACATTTTAATTGTTTGGTTTGATTATATCGTATTGTATTGTAATTTATAAATTTACTAAAATATCCTTAATTATTCTAGGGTATGAGGTTTGACTAGAATTAAATAATAAAAGGTAAAGGGTAAAATAGTATTTTGAAATATTATGTAAAGATATAATTGGAAAAAGAAATTAAGTAACAATGGGAACACACCAAATCAGTTGTTCCATAAAATAAGGGTTTTCATTGTTACGTAACAACGAAATTTAACAATATAATACAATACATTTTAAGTAACAATCAAAACAAACATTGCAGCTATAGTAACGATATAATACAATACAATGGGTAACAATGATCCAAACAAAGTGTTATTGTGCAGCTTCATAAAGTTCTCCCCAAATCCATATGCAAGACAAATCCTCTTTTCTTTGCAAACAACCCTTTTCCTCGTTTTAATGAACTTGTGTTTATGATTTTGATTTTTGATGAACTTGATTTGGGGTTGTAATATTAGGGTTAAAATTTAAATATTGGGCTTGATAAAATGGTAAAATTAAATGATTTTTGTTTATATATATAATTTATCGATTTGGTTGTTTTTGCATATTATTTTTAGTATAATCAAAACTAAACAGTGTTGGTTTACAAAATTTAAAATTAAATAGCATATCTTTAATCGATTTGGCTCGAATTGCGGTTCGATTTTTTTTTTTTTTTAATAACCATAACCATGAACAGCTCTACATAGTAGTATATATACACAAAAGATACACTTATACGAACCCAAAAATCTTTATCTATAGTGATGTTAAGTTGTTATTGTCGAGAAATATATATTGGCCGATTCGATTCGATTTTATATATTAGTGATTCATTTTATCAATTTTTGATTTGTGAGTGCGCCAGGGGTGGTTCAACGTAATCGAAGGCCTAAAATAAAATTTCAATTGAAGGCCTAAAATCTAAACAAACTTCATATGTGTCTATTTAAAATTTATCTTTCTTCCACTTTTCAAATGCAAATTATTACTTAGTATTTTTTTTTATAAATGATTTCTTTGATTATTTTTTTCAATTATTAGTTTCAGATATGATTTTATCAATTCAACATTGAATTTTTTTATTTCACTAAGACAATCATTATATGAATTATAACTTAATATAAGTAATAAGTTGACTAAGAATTAAAACATAATAGGGTAAAGAGAATAAAGTAATATAATTTTTAAAAAATACTTTTTATTATAAATAATCATTTTTTATAATAAAAAAATTAACACATACTTTATTCTTGGTAAAATTTGAGGACCCTAAAATTAGAAGCTAAGGCATATGTCTTAATTATCAAAGCATAGAGCTGGCACTGGAGTGCGCTAAATCGATAACTTGAATCTATATGCACTTTAATTTTCTTCACTAAACCCCAAATATATATCCAATATTTTGTGATTTGCTCTTTTTGTTCGCAATAGATCAGTTTTATATTTGCTGAGTTTGTGAAATAGAAAACTACATTTTGAACTTGTCATCCAATAGAATTAGGAGGGTTAATTATAATACACACTCACATTCATAAATTAATAACACAAAAAAGCTCATCTACTAAGAATAAGATCTAGCAATAGTATAAGTTAAACTGGCACTGAAAATCAAAATTTGAGTCATATTATAAGAATATTAAATGTAATTAACCCTTTAATTTATATATGGTCATATGCTATTTGGAATATTAACAAACTGAAATACAAGGAAGGTTCCATCCTTTTCAAGGAATTTCTTGGTAAGCTCTTTAAATTATTTTTTCATTGTTCATAAATAAGTGGTGTTCTTAATTTTGGCATATTTTTAAGAAATTACTTATTTTTTTCAAACAAAAAAAACATATCTACTAATTTACTCCTAATTAAATTTTATCTCTTCAAAAAACTATTCAATAGTCGATCAAAGCAATGCCTCTATGATGTCAATCATTATAATATATTTATAAATTTAGTTATGATGCTGATTATTACTGTACATATTAATTTGAAGTCAGTAAAAACTTATAGATATCAAATTTTAAATCTGTCTCTACATGTTTGCTAGTGTTTAGAAATTTCTAAAAACTTAAACTTACTCGCATATATTGCACTAAATCAATATAGTTTATTGTGATTAAATAATTTAAGAAAAGAATAATACATGTTAATATATCAATTATGTTATATTATTCAAACATATAGATTAATCATTTGCGATAAGTTTTTATCTTTTTGAATTTAATGACAAATTTGAAACTCATAATATAAATTTATTCTTACACAGTTCATATATATACCACTTGTACTCAATTTTTGAAGGTGTGAATATGGAATTTATGTACAATTAGGAACCTTCATGGAAGTTGCGTATATAAGAAGTGTCTTGATAAATTTTTTTGTTAAAATATTGAATATGCTCATGGTTCTGTTTCTGCTAGTGCTAGATTATGCACACTATCTCTATCTAGTGGCATTCAAAAGGAAATTTTGGAAAGTGACATTCATCAACTGATTCAAGAATGAATACTTCATCATGGTTTTGTTTGAAAGTGATGTTGTAAACACCGATAGCCCAGAGTCTGGATAAGCTGTTGGCTCTTGGTCTAACCCAGAGGCGGATCTAGGATTTGGAGAACGTGGGTGGCACATCGTTCAAGTAAGATAAAATGATCGGTTGCTTTAATTTTTTGTTACAATTCAGGTTATTGTTCTTTCTTTATTTTTATAAACAAATCGATCAAATATGCATGTTAGTAATATTTTCTTTTAGATATTCTGAGATTATAGATAATTAAACAATTCAATTTTTATTTTCGTTTTGGAATTAGATGTCTTATTCGCTGAAACTTTGAGAAAAAAAGATTTTTCACATTAAAATTTGAGTTTGTATAAACCATCTAATAGTATTAACATAATATATTCATATTCCATGGACTTTATCTGTTGTTGGAGATATATAGTAGGTAAAGAATAAAAATTATAGTTTTAGCGTAGTCATCTTACTTAGCAAGAATGTCGGTGAAGATCGAAAGAACCTTTAAATTTAAAAAAAACTCTAATAATAATATTCATCATTTTTAAAACTTATATTTTTAAAAAACTACTATTTAAATATATTCTTAATAATATTTATTTGACGTTCATAATTCAGTACTCATTAATTGATTAAAAATAAACACGTAACACTCATATCAAGAAATTAATAATTAGTGCAAGAGAAAGTAAAAAAAAAACTAAAAATTAATTATGAAAAGGAGTCAATTTGAATTAATAAAGAATACAAGTAAATAAATAAGTGAATGGAGAAAAAAAAAATTAAGCCCTTTACACACTAATGAAAAAAAAAAACAAAAAACAAAATAAAAGAAAAAAAGGAGCAAGAAAAAAAAATAGGGGTTGGCAGCGAGGTTCAAACCCGCGGTGGCTGTGTGGCAGACTGTCTCCTTTGCCAATTGAGTTGTTCCGCATTCCAGTTATTGGGTGGCAAAAATAATATATATATATACATATAACGTCATTTTCGAGATTAATGGGTGCCGTGGCACCCCCACCTATCCACGTAGATCCGCCCTGTCGCTAACCTACCAATAATGAATTTGCTTGGGATCCAGGTTGAGTAGAGATAAAAGAATTCATGCATATTATGAAAGAAATTGTCTATCCTTTCTCATCCCCAATCTTATTAGTTACTTGATATTTTAGTATTTTCTATTTTATTTCAATTGAAGTGTTGCCGTTATAATTTGGCTATCAGTGATTATATAATACTTAGAAATTGTGTTGAGAGTTTGGAATCGTTACAAGTGAAAAATAGAATTTTTAATTTTAATGATAAAACACTAATTTTAAAATAAAGTAGTAATAAAAAATAAAAACTTCTCATGACCAAACGGATTCTCAAATCTTGTTCGGCTTAACGACTAAAAACTGTTTATTTTTAAAAGTATTTTTATTAAAATAGCCTTTTAGAAAGTACTTATTGAATTTAAATAATTAAATCAATTATATTATTCCATAATATTTATTAGGACTAATATATTTATGAATTTAATATAATTTGAATTATTTAATAAATTTTAAATGATTACACTAGGTTTTTTTTTTAAAACAGTCTCTCTACCTTCACGAAATAGTGATAAGGTCCGTGCACACTTTATCCTTCCCAAACTCTACTTATACAATTTTACTGGATATTTTATTGTAATTGTAAGATAATAAAAATATATAGAAGGCACATGCTATATGATTATTTTCTCGGTCTCAATTTATATGATATACTTTTTTTTATATAATTATGAACACCCTATTTATACTAATTAATTTTTAACAAAGGTATTATTATAATAATATTTTAAAACTATTATAAAGGTTTAGAAATTCAGAATCTTTTTGTTATAAGTTTAGAAGGAAAATAATATATTTTTGTTCTTTGTTTTTAGATTTTATGGGAGAGTGGAAGGATAAAAGTATCAATGGTAAATAATTTTTTAAATTTATTTTGAACGAGGAACGTGGATACTGGATAGAGAAAAGGAGAATAAATTTGGAAGAAAGTAAAAGGTTGTGCAAGTTTCTCAATCTGGCACGGAATCACCTTTTTGCTACTCCTTTTCATTCACTTTAATTATCGTGCTTACTAAAAATAATTATATAAATTATATTATATAAATAAAACAGAAATAATTATTAGTTCCACCTTTATCCTTGCTCAATTAATATGAAAAAAGATGAATGTGGTGAAAAAAGATTATTATTATTAAATTGAGATAGTTTATAAATCTATTACTATTACTAAAGAATGTGGCCCCAAAAATAAGGGGCCTAAAGCCGCTTCACATTAAGGCTGGATTGCATGTCTAAAATGGGCGACCATTTTATGATTCCCAATTTAGTTGTCACTTTCCGCTGCATTGTGAATCCTTCAACTTTATTATGCATAATAAGGTAACGTGTTTAAGTTACAAAATTAAATGACATTTGATATTTATTTTTTTAACTTTAATTTAGAATTATAATATTAATTTTTTTTTTTTTTTTTTTAAATATCGTGGCAAATCATTTAAACGGTAGGAGTTGGTTTGGTGTAGCTCAAATTGAAATCAACAGGAGGTTTCCTTAAAAGAAAAATTGACTTTTCGTTTTCAGCTAAATTTATCATTTGAGTCCTTTACGAGATACTATTTCATGAGTAGTTCATACACGTCTCCATCAGTAAAATGTCAATCCCTCCATTTCCTCCATTTGTAGGTTAGATTTGTTACACGTGTCCATTAAAAATTGGATGGTTCAGATTTGCTTACTTAACTCAGGGTAATTATATACTCTCGCCATTCATTTTATCTATTGGTTTGACATATCCATTATGAAAAATAATTATTACTATAGATATATTGTCAAATTATTCCTATTAAATGATATTTAGTATTAAGTTTTAGACGTTAATTTGGAGAATAAATATTTAATATTAAGGGTAAAACATAAATTTTTTAACTTTCACGCCACCCCTACCCCAGTCATTCCCAACCACCACCCCTATCAATTTTTTTAAAAAAAATATTTTTGAAAAGTAATTAGAATTTTTAAAATTTCAATTTTTCTATCACCGGATCAGAAATTATTTTCTAAAGAGTATTTTCTAGTCTCAAGCCAAAAATAAAATATATTTATTATTTTACCTTTCCTAAATTATTTTTTTTGGAGCTTATTAAAACCAAATTCTAGCCGAATCATAAAAATGCACCGTCTTGGACCCCAAGGTGGCGCGACGGACCTTCTCAGCATGGTACCTTGGTGGTACGCGCAACCTACTAAACTTCTGCATGGTGTTTTTAATAGGCTACTAGCGCAGTTTTGACCAATGTAAACTTTTCCAAAATATGATTAACCGTAGAATATGATTCCTTCGGCGAAAAATATTATTACTATTTATAGATGGTTAAAAATATTTTTTTATGTATTTATAGTAAATGTTGAACCCCTTTCGATTAGTTCGTGCGTTTAGTTCTTCAAATTTTGAACCACTTATTAAAAATTCTAGTTCTGTCACTGGGTGTCACGGGACACTGCTTGATCATCAATTTTTATTAAATCCGAATTGAAAAACAAAATCGGAAAATTGGTTAAATATAATAGAGCGACATTGATTAACATAAATAGGAGCCTAGTTCAAGTGGTTTGGCACCTTGATTGTTTGTTAGACTTTGTGAGTTTGAATACCAACAACTACACTTTGTATGTTCCTTAAGTAAAATTTTCAGTTCGATGATATATATTATTATTATTATTATTATTTAGTTAGTTATTTTGAAACGTGACACCCCTTACAAAACCTTCTGTGTACACCACTAATTTTATATTGATGCATGATATAGAATCATATTCGACACTTAATAATCATATTTATAGTCTTTTTGGAGTATTAATTCTAGCGATAAATATGATTTAATTTGCATGACCTATTATGTAACCTAAGACAATATTTACATACCGTAACATTTGCCTTATTTTATTTTATTTACAGTACGTACGTAGTACTTTCCTTGGACCACTCAAATTGTCAACAAAATATGCCATATTAGTTACTCCCTCTGTCCTAATTTATGTGACACATTTTGGATATCGAGATTCAAACATATCTATCTTTGACCGTAAATTTTTTCTATATCTTTTAAATATTTTGTATTATCAATTATTGAGACTTATATAGTACTTTTTGTGTAGTTTACAAATATATAAATTTCATTTTAAAAAAATTGAAAATTTCATGAACAAATTTTCGATCAAACTTAAACTGTTTAACTCTCGAAAAGCAAAATGTGTCATACGTACTTGTTTTTTTCTTTCCTTCTTTTGATTTCATTAATAACAGAAACGACTTACTTTAAAGGCAAAGACACATCCAAATATTTTATTTTGGGTCTCACGCAACTTGCACTAGTCCCTAATTTGTCGATAATCAAGGAACTTTAAATCCAATAGCGATTAAGGTTCTCTCTCAATTTTCTTTGTTTAGATTTTCGTTGGTACGTACGTACATCTCCATTCATTTTTTTTTTTGCATTTGAACAAAAATTCTTTAATTAGCTATATAGTACACACTCACTTTCATAATTCAGTTAAATTATACTAGTAATTAATCACAAAGGATATATAAGAACAATAGTATGATTTTCACTTGCACTGAAAGACAACAAACTCCAAGTACAGTTTGACCCCAAAAAAAAATTAAAAAGAAAGAAGACACATACGTAGTTGTATTTTTTTTTTTTGCTGTTCAAATCCCTGTTCCGTGGTACAAAAATAAGTAGAAACATTACAAAGTGAAAACACAAATAAATAACAGAGAAAAGATTAACCGAATAATCAGGAATTTGAATCAACGAACAATCAAACAGTAGTAATTTGGTTTTCGGAACTGACTTTGTTTATGAAATTATGATAAAACCAGTTCAATTTTTGGGTAAATGTGTTATAGAGCAATCGAATTGCAGAGTATAAGATGGAAACGGAATAGAAAATGGGGCAGAGTAAGGGGAAAAGAAGTGATAAATAAGATGCCAATGTGAGAGGACCAAATACAGATGCCACTATTTTGGCGTAGTTTGAATGTGGTGGAGTGTTTAACAGAGCATCGTGAGAAAAACAGTAAATGAGGAAACTTGCAACGGATAAAAACATCTCAGCAAAATGTGTATCGAAAGGGGATTTGTCACTGCCTTGGTACTTGAGCTGTAACAGGGCAACCACGTTGGGAAAATGAGGGCAAGAATTAAAATGTTCGCGTGCTGAGGAGGAGGAGGAGGAGGAGGAGTATATTGAAAATCTGTTGTTGTTCTTTCTTCTGCCATTGAAGAAGCAAATTTCGAACTAATTCTTCTTTGTTTTCTTTTAGTTGTGTGTGTGCCTAATGCCTCCGACGACAATTACTTATATAGTTACAAAAAAGAGACTTTTGCGATTAGAGTCATGTCAGTAATTCGAGTACTTGAAGGATTCTCTGTCCAAATTGGGTCATTTTCATCTGCAAGTTGAGTCCCTTGATGGCTAAAATGCGTCAGGAATTCGAGTCCTTGACTGCTTGTCAAAAATGTGTCATATTCATCAACAATTATAGTCTGACCCCCGTTTATAAAAAATGTGTCATTTTTATCAGCAATTATAGTCTATCCTCCGTTTCTCAAAAATGTGTCATTTCCATCAGCAGACAGCAATTATAGTCCTTCAAGTACTGTTTATAAAAAATGTACCACTTTCATCAACAATTCGAATCCTTGAACTTTATGATCAAAATTTGTCATTTTAATCGGCTATTTGATCCTCCAGCTTTATGCACAATAAGGTGTCACACTATAACAAAAATAACTTTTAGCTAGGGGTGTTCATGGTTTGGATAAAAACCGATCCAAACTGATTAAATGAACTGATTTAATTTGGGTTTTGGTTTGGTTTGGTTTTAGATTGTTAAGAACCGATAATATTTGGTTTGGTTATGATTTTGTTCGAAAAAACAACCAAACCGAAACCAACAAGTTATATACATAATTTTTTATTATTATTATTATACATACATAATATATTATATTCATAAACAATTTTAAAGATTTTATATATGTTTCATCAAAATTTATTTATAATTTACTTATGAAAGAAAAAATGTCCAAGGTGAGAACATTTTTCTTATTGGTTTCATGTATATGAGTGTCTATGAAAATTCTTTGTGGGGACTGAAAATGTCATTGTTTCTTCCTTCTAATGCCAAAATAGTGAATTTTGATGTTTTATTCAGTAAATTCAATTATCGAAAGTTCTGTACTGCCACTCATTCTAACTATTTTTTCGTTTGAATGGATTGTTGTCACTTTTTTCACGTTTTGAATGAATTATTTCTTTTATTTTTATGTATGGTTAATAACCGAACCAAACCAAAACCGAAAACAACCAAACCGATAAATGTATATTATATTTGGTTTGGTTTGGTTTTGATAATTTTAAAACCGATTAAGTTGGTTTGATTTTGGTTTTGATCAATAACCGACCCAAACCAACCCGTGAACACCCCTACTTTTAGGGATGATAAATTTACACATTAACAAAGAGTGGTAAAGTCTTTACCGACATTAGTTAATTCTCATTGGATTCAGTGTCACTATAGACTTTAGAGACATTTACAAAGAGTGTTAATTGCAACAAAAAATATTTTTAGTGACAATTAAGTTATTACAATAAATTAATTGCCAATAAAGATCTTTTTTTATTCAGTGTCATTCTTTGCGATTCAAGTCCTTCAACTTGTTGTTCATCCTCTATTCCTAAGATACTTAGAACATAAAACTTTAAATAACTTGATAAGAAACAACAAAGTTTAAAAAATATTTTCAAAACTAGATAATTAAAACCACTAGAGAAAATAGAATCAGAAACAACTTAGAAACATATACAAAATATTTTTCTTAAAGAAGAAAATCGAGCCCACTGAATGCACAGTGTCCCCATAAGGAAATTATTCCCCCCAAGTACCCGAGGTTAATGGAATATATCCTTCTAAGATAGAACGATCTTACTCACCGGTGTATCGGTACCTAAAACCACGGTGTCAGCGAACCACTCAACGACACTAAAGTACACTTAGAATACTAGATTTAGTAGTAGTAGAAAAAGTTTAAAAATATGATTTTTTTTCCTTGTTGAAAAATAAGACGAAATCCTCTATTTATAGACAACAAAGGATAGTGTGAATAAATATTTCTTGTGCCTTATTAGAAAGGTCACAACCTTTCATAAAAGTCACAACTCTTTGTTGACACCCAATTTTGGCCTAACATTTTCAAAATTCGTAACTTTTAAGTTTTATTTATTTAATAGTTTAAAATACATTTTGTATAATTTTGAATAAGTTTATCGATAACTATCCTTATTTATCAAAATTTAGAATTTTTTTTATTAATTAATTCTAAAATTACATTTTTTACATGTCATTAATTACGTTTATTATATTTTTTAATATTGATTTTATTAGTTATATTTGTTAATATTTGTTTATGATATTTTGCACAGTCTACAAATATATTCAAATACAAATATTTTATTTGATCAATAGTTTTGGGCCACAATCCCAAGCCCACAAATTGAGTCCATAGTAAAATTATTTTTCTATATAGGTTTTGATTAGGTTAAAAAATAGAGGGGGAGTGAATTATTTTTAGGAGGAGGTAAGAATTTTAAGGGAAAAACCCTAAGATATTTTTTCTATCATATTTCCCATTGCCTCCCCTCTCTTCCACCACCAAATCCCCACTCCAAGACTGCCGCCAGAACGCCATCAACAACCAAACCCACCACCAGTTAAACCTTTCTTCTCCAGCAAACATCTCCAAAACCACCATTCTTTCTCCTCACTGCCTCCAAATCACCGGAAACCAACCACGAAACCACCAAGGACCTATTTCTCAACCATTTCCAGCTGAAACAACCACCAACAACGAACAAAACATCAAACCCAGACCCCGGTGAAACCCCAACACCAAACGACCCTCCATCCGTAACCTAGACCGCATCCCTCACTCCGGCGAAAACCTCACCTCTTTTCCCGATTTTCTTCATCACTAAACAACCACAAAATATCACCCACTTTCCCCCCCACCAGCGAGCTCACAACAACCTCTTTCCGGAAAAATAACAAGCTCCGGCGAAGCTACTCGACCAGATCTCGTGCCAAGGAGCTCGGAGCTTTTGTGCCAACAACAACATCGCCATCTCCAAATCTGCTAAAAAAAGTAACAACCCGGTGACCCCTTTTTATTTTACGTTTTTTTAATATCTACTGCTTATGAATGTTTACTTGAACTTTATTATTTTTGTCTAGTGTATGACTACTGCTGGTTACTTTATTTTATTTGTAGATAAATATTGGTGTTATTTGTATATAAATATTGGAGTTAGATCAGCTAATAGTGGCTTGTTTCCTTTCAATTCCTATAAAGTGACACATGTTTTAGCTTTAATAATAAACTAAATGATATGATATATGACCTTACTTTTTCATTTCATATTGTTATGATCTTTGTTTAGTCTTCCGGTTTAGTGTTTGGTAATTAGCAAAATTTAAGTTAATTTGGTTATCTATGTGTATCTTAACTTTGCTTGGTCATATTTATCATAGTGTAACTTCATTTATTTCTTGCCTTTGTTTTGACTATTATATAAGTTAGTTATTGTTTTAAATTTCTCATTATTTATTAGCTTGTTACCTACTGTTCATTATTGTTTGGATCGTTATTAATGTTATTTCTTTCATTATGTGTTCAGGTTTATTTGAAAACTTGTTTCTTACAAATTTTACATTTTTGTCTACTTTTGAAGTTATTTTTGTTTATTCCAAGTAGTATTGTTACTTATGAACTAACATAGCATATATTTGAATGTTGTCCTAGTTTGCAATTTTCTAGTTATCAATTTTATCTACCATTGTCCTGTTGATTATATCTTGCATTGGGTCAATTGTTTTTATTTTTATCATTTTGGTCTTTGGCCAATGATAAAATCTCTCCGTCGGTTTTGGAGGCCTCTACATTTTAAAAGACGGAAATTTAATTTAAGTTTATACAAGTTTTATGTTAAAATTGGCCAATGAAAAAATCTCTCCGTCGATTTTCGAGGCCTTCCCATTATTAAAGACGGAAATTTAGTTTAAGTTTTATATATTTTATTCGTTAAAAATGGTCGATGAAGAAATTATCGTCGATTTCCAAGGCCTCTCATGTATATAAGACGGATTTTTATTTTTAAGTTATTATCTGATTCATTTATATTTATTCATATTTATTTATTACTAACACTTTTACTAAGTGTCTTTACAGGTACTCGGAGCTGCTTCCCATTGAAGCTATTCGAACAAAGTTCGAATAATATTTTAAATTCATTATCGTAAAATATTATTGACGATAGGCAAATCTAGGTTGTTTCTTATATTATTGTTTTATTTTGTCATTTATGTATATTGCATGTTTATTTTATCTGTATACTATTTTTACCTCTTCCTCAATTTGAAAAAATGAATATAGTCGGGACCCACATTTGTGGATTTCGAAGAATGCCTAACACCTTCCCTTCGAAATGACTTGAACCCCTTACCTAGAATCTTGGTTTCGTAGATCACTTAATGGTTTCCTAGTTTTTTCCTAAAATTAGGTGGCGATTCCTTTAAAATTCATTTATTCTTAAAATTCTTTCAAAATTGAATCAATTGTTTATTTTTTGAGTCACCGCGACGTTTCGCCCAATTGAAATAGAGTAGGGATGTAAACACTCTTCATAAAAATCGCAACTTTTCATTATAATCACAACTTTTCATAAAAGTCGCAACTCTTTATTTTCTATTGAAGACATTTTAAAACCCAACCCAACTAATGCAAACTAATGCACAAAATGTGTCATTTTCATCTATAGTTCGAGTTCTTTTAACTTTATGTACAAAACTTGTCATTTTAATGGGCGATTTGAGTTCATAGTCTCTATGCACAATAATGTGTCATTTTAATCGGCAATTGCAGTCCTTAAACTTTATGTCTAAAATGAAAATGTGTCATTTTAATCAGCAATTCTATTTAATGCACAAAATGTGTCATTTTCATCCATAGTTCGAGTCCTTTACTTTTATGTCCAAAAAATGTCATTTTAATCGGCTATTTGAGTCTATAGACTTTATGCACAATAACGTGTTATTTTAATCGGCTGTTTATCTAAAACGTGTCATTTTCATCAGCAATTCGAGTCCTTAAACTGTTTGTAAAAATGTGCGATCATTTTAATCGGCAATTCGAGTCCTTCAACTTCATATCCAAAATGAAAATGTGTCATTTTCATCAGCCATGACGTCGTATTTCTAAAATGTTATCATTTTAATTGGCAATTCAAGGCCTCCGACTCTATGATGTCTTAAACGTACGTATGTGTCAATTTCATCGGAATAAACTATAGACGTAATACATAAATAAGACCCTTAACTTCGATTCGGCTGACAACTATGACCTTTAACTTTGGAAGTGCATAAGTAGATATTTAAACTTGTATAAAATTGAACAAATAGACACATTCGTCCGACATGACACACTACATGACAATTTTGTGTCCTACCTATATTATGCCACGTAGGACACTTAAGTTTATTTGTTCAATTATATACAAGTTTAAGTGATTATTTGTGTACTCCCAAAATTGGAAAACATAGTTATCAGCTGATGTCAAATTAAGAGTCATATTTATGTATTATGATTTATGCTAAACAGCAAAGTTAAGCGATTTATAACACCTTATATAAATCATTGACTTGATGTAATTTTTGTTGGCTGAAGTAGTTAGCCGACAATATTTTAGATTAGAAAATAAATTATCGGCAATTAGTTTATTCCCCTTAAATAATTAAGGGTAAATCTTTTTTTGTTCGACAAGATCCACCACAACGCCTTTATTGAAATCTGTCAATAGTAACACTACTCCAGAGATAGTTCAAGAATATAGTTAACTATAGGGTATAATTTAAGAATGTTTAATTTGTCCAAAGCTCATCCTTTTTGCAGGAGATGCGTCAAAAATACAAAGAAAATTCCTTAAATTAGTTCTATTTGCAACACCATCAAATCTGTCGTATGACATGAAACTTTATCCTATCATGCGACTCATTGACCATCACTACAATAATTAAAATCAATTGTATATTTTTTCTTCCTATTGTAGTATAATATAATATAATGCTGCGTGTATTTAATTAATTTAATTTTTAATCGTCTGGTTTTCATTTTGTTTATCCGTGTCGTCGAATAAAATATGTGAATGATGTTAGAATTCTTTATAGAATTCAGCCAAGATCACAAGTAAATCATTAGACAAAGATTTAAATACATATGGATGAAAAGGGAACACTAATTTTGTTCCATTGCAATAACTTGATTGAAGAAGACAATAACTTGATTAATCAATTTGATCTTTCAAACCTTGAAGATTACTTTCTTAGTGTTCTTTTTCTGAGATGGAGAGAAAGAGAAAAAATATGTCTTCTAGTTCAAGGACCAAATCCTTTTAAAGGTTTCTGAAGTGCCTTTTCATCCGAAAAAGTACCTTTTCAGGTTTAAATGGTACATTTTCAATAAATCCCCATCATACTTAAGAGAAAGGTCCATGGGTTTCAAGCTATCTAAAATGAACTCATATTAATAGATATTTATTTTAAGACCCCAAATTTTAATACTTTATTAGATCATACAATGAGCTACTTTAATGATAGCTTATCTATGTATAATATATTAATATATGAGTTCACAAAATAGAAATTACTAACCATGGGTGCTTGTGTGTTTTTTATACTCTCAAACTCACTCAATGATTTGGAAGAAACTAAGTTAGTTAATTATCAACTAGCCTTGATAAATATATTTGTTTTGGGAAATGTGGTTGAATGAGAGAACACATGCATACTAGAGCCGGAACTAGAATTCTCACTAAACTGATTTCAAAATTTTGAACAAAGAAAAACAAGAAGACTAAGGAGAACCTTTTGAATACTTAAGAGACGTAACATTTAATATATATAAATAAATAAATTTGACTTTACACTATATATATACAATATACTTTGCTATGAATCCCTTGCACCGCCACTATCTCTGCAGAGTGAAATTGGAGTTCAATATTGCACCTTCAATCTTCTATATATATTGCAAAATTCATATTCTAGTACACATTTGTCCTTCTTTTATTTTGCTACTTCTCTTTGGAGGCCTTTTTATCAAATCGGAATGCTCAAACAAATTAAACGCAAAACATTAATTACAATAGAAAACATGGAATTAGCTACAAGATTACCTAATCCGTCTCTATTTCCAAGCAAAATATTAGCATGGGATTTTTGCTATATATTGAGCTACAAAGTTTTATCCTTGTTTTCTTGGAGTAGTATTATTTAAGTGTGAAATCGAAAATAAAAAAGGGTAGAAAATGAGGAAACGGTCAAACATGTAGACACTAAAAATGAAGAGAAAATAAAATAAGGGAAAGGAAAAAATCAAACATAAATTGGAATTATGTATGGTGGTCTGTCTGTGGAGTAACTCATGAATTTATGTTCAATCGTTCAGTGAGTAGTGTTTTATTTATTAATTGAGTTGCAGAATATAATATTGAAATGGAATAGAGAATGAAGCAAAGTGAAGGAAAAAGAAGGGATGAGTAAGATTCCAATATATAGCCTCAACTATTTTAGCATAAATTGAACAAGTTGTTGAAATGTATTTGAGCTGGGCATCGTAGGCAAAACAGTAAATGAGGAAACTCGCGATAGCAAAACTCGGGAAGTCCCACGTTAGGGTAAAGCGCTCTCTAACAAATACAACTACATACCTAAGGGGATTCGAACTTGAGACCTCTATGGACGAATGATGCATTACTTACCACTCCATTACAATTCACAACCCTCATCTATAAAAGAAAGTGGGAAATGGGGTCCCATCTCTTTCTCATTTTTCTCTCACCCACGCTACTCGTCAGCATTTTATAATGTAAATAGGTTTAAGGATATAAAAAACAAAGTGTTTAAAATATCAAATACATAAACAATATTTTTCAACTTTTAACACTTTTATCCAAATACATAATTACATGTTTTCAAAAATAAGTTTTAGCACTTTAAAAGATATTTTTGAAGTACTTTCTAAAAGTCACTTTTTTACACAATCCAAACAAACTCTTAGTCCGTCTTAAAAAGAATGATACATCTTTTTAATTATACTCTCAAGGTTTTACCTATGTTAGATTTCACTTATTTGACGACAAATCCACAAATATATGCTCTTCTATTTAAATATTCATTTATCTTAATAATAGTTTCTGGGACATTGCAAGATCTTCTCATATTTTATAAATTTCGTATTAAGTCAAATTATATCACTGAGAGTGAATAATAACAAATCATAATTCCAGTAATTAAAATGGTCCAAATTTCTCTAAGCTAAAAAGGGTGACAAGCGAGAATCAGTCGGATGAGGAAGACCAGCTCGTGCTCCCAAGGTTCTGCACCCAGTAGCTGCCTGCAAACCAATCCACAAATTAATTTCTCTTTAGATATTGTCTAAAATAATATGACAGTTTATTGCACTAAACTCCTTTTATATGCAGAATTTCGAGAATAGTGAACTACATAAAGTCTATTATAGATCGATAGTTTTATCCTGTATTTTTACAAGAGGTCATTTCTATGACTTGAACTAGTGATCTCCTCGGTAGAACCTAGTACTAAATTATCCTCTAGGAGATAAGGCTAAGTGAAACAAAAAGGGTTTTCCATGAGACGGGGAAATGAACACTATTGTCCCCCTACGAAGCGTGAATAAGTGATTGTTCTGATAATGAGCAAGGAATATCCATCTTTATGCTAAAAAGGATGGATTGAACTCATAATTCATTAGATATTTTTTTATGAATGACAACTAAGTCTCATAAGTAAATTGCTCCCGGTTGTTCAAACATTTGACAACCAAAGCCATTCTTTGATAAATGATTCATGGCTAAGGCGGAGTTATGATTTAAGTTTTATAGGTTCAATATTTAAGGTTCTTAGTATTGAACCTATTATATCTTTAAAGTTATGGGTTCATATACTATTTGTTGCAATTTACGTCAAAAGTACTAGGTTTAGATGAACACGATACAGTATGTTACATCTGCCTCTTGTTTACAGTGTTTAACTTTTACCATTTCAGTAATGGAACCCTTCCTCTATAATTTAAGCCCAACATTAAAATTAAGTATATTTCATGTTTACTTACCACTTGAGAAGCAAACATCAGCATCTTTTCAGGTGGGAAATTAGCAGAGAGAGCTGCAAATACATCAAGGAAAACCATGAGACAAAGACATAAATAACAACACACAACAGCATGATCTAGTCGCTTGATGCTCGCCTACTAAATGAACCAAGACGGACGTCATGGAAACATAATTGAAACAGGAATTGTTAAGACACTTTAAATCCCTAGTAGCAACAAGCATAGGGAGAACAGTGGAGATGCCACACTACTAAAGTAAGAACAGTTGCAACAAGAGCAGTTGACAAAAGGCGCATAGTATACTAACTATACTATAATTTCACGTACAATAAAGAACTGCTCCAACAAATGCATCTCCAGCACCAGTTGTATCAACTATTTCGGAGGATGGTATCTTTTCAGCTGTTCCCACGAGCAGCCTACCACACACAGTCCCAATCCCTTTCGCGTGCAGCATGGCAATATCCTGGAATAATACATATATTTTGACCTACGTTATCAAACACCAAATAATCTTTTAACTACTCTAGCTTAAATTTCTTTAGAAGCATCAAGAGATCTATTATAAAAAAACTAAGTTTGCTGATCTGAGAGTGATAAGTTACATGAATTCTCAAAAACTGGAGGGGGGCTATTCATCTTTAATCTACAAGAGATGCACGTTTAGAGAACATTTCACACATGCCTCAACCCAAATAGACATTTCCATATAAGCCATTAACTTTTGAAGCTGATGAAGTACAAGAGCAGAAGCTCCAAACACTTCTTATGCCTGGATGTACTAAAATAAAGTTCTAGAGTTTCCATCCGACGGTGTAAACAATGTCAAACTCCAAGGTAGAAAT
>JAJOOS010019554.1:0-21109 GCA_029582725.1 Solanum chiquidenum
AAAAAAAAAACTATTAAAATGTCATTTATTAATTTGAGCCATTTTGTGCTTATTTTTTATTTTTTATTTGTCTATTAAATGCCAATTAATGTTGGGCTATTTATTGCTAATTATAATTTATAACTATCAGTTGTATATATATGTCATTTCCTCAGTATTCTTGACTTCCCTTCTTCTAGGTTCAATGGGCCATTTCCTAGTTATTCTTTAGGCCCAGTTCTGTATTCCTCAATGGGCTTGAAGATCACAAATTACAGATCAGCCTTGCACGATTCAGCTGGAAAATGATTTAACCTCATTAGATTGGACTTCAGATACTTGTATTTAATGCATCCAGATACGATCAAATACAAGTCAAAATTAGGTATAGATACACTATATCCAAGTGAATTCGCATGTATTTGTGATACATATTTTAAGTATATCTAACTTGAAATCTGGTGAAATCATTAATTAGTGAGACAATATGTAATTATTTCAAACCATAGGAAGAAAGAATCGAAGAATTAGTAATATGATAAAAATGTTTGTCTAATTAAGTAGCTTTTCTTTTGATAGATATAGGTATATAATGCAGAATTAATGTTGAACAATTTGAGGCATTTGGCCAAAATACTATAATTATCATCATTTAACTTAAAGTTTCCGGTAGGGTTTTTGAAATATTTTCTTAATAGTAGCGCCACTAGTGAGGTAAATGTTGAAGTACCTATTACCTTCCATCAGTACAAATATCAAATAACTTTGTCTATGTATACAACGACAAAAATATCCAATATAGAAGTAGCAAAAAGTTCATATTAATCCATTATTTGTCATATTATATAGTAGTAGTACTAGTACACCAACATAGGTGACACATGATAGAAAGTTTATAGGATAATTGATTTGATAGTTTCACATAGCAAAGACAGAAATCTTCATTCCAGACTCACAATGACCAGCATAATTGCAGATGAAATAGTTCTGTCCCTTTACTAGCTTTACTTTGTCACCCCCTTTGCTGTACACTTTTGCACCTCTTGGTGTGCTGCACTTGTTATAACCATCTTTATTCACCGCCACCACATTGTGCGCACCATTAGGGTAGTTGAATGCTGGTATTCAAAAAAATATATAATTTTTTTAAAAGGAGATGATATAAAACTATAGTAGTACTATTTTTGCAGCGTCATGCGAGTGAAATAATTGTGGGTGACAAACAAATATTGTACAAAATCAGAATTGGTTGGAACATAAATGCGTTACATGTAATCATAAAACATGTCTCTCAATGGACCACATATTGGTAGGTGTAAATATCATTAACCGCAATATAACATTAAGAATCATTGTTATTATAACACAAGTGGGAAAGTGATTTTTTTAGGTTTAAAAGTGGTAGTAGAACAACTATTTGTCCCTAATTACTTGTCTAATTTTTTTAGTTGTTCCTAATTATTTATCCAGTTGACAAATCAAGAAAGGACAATTTTTTTTCCTATTATACCATCAATTAATTAATTTGAAAAAGATAGTACTTCTTGAAAATCTTAAATTTTTAATTCATCCACTTCATAATTAATTGGGTTAAAATGATAAACTCATTATATTAATAATTGTTTTCTTAACAGATGTGTTAATTAAAAATGGATAGATAATTAAAGACAGAGGGAATATCTTTAAATTAAATTTATTTATTGTCGGTAACTCATTTTAATTTGATGGTGCAAAAGAAAAAAAATATAATTCCTCCATCCAACAACAGCCATCAGAAACAATAAATAACAAGAGCAATAGTCAATATTATTATATTATTTTTTGAACATATTAAATTTAATGATTTAGTAAATGTTAAATAATATTTAATATCAAGATGAAATAAGTACAAATTTCTTGATTTTTTAAACTAGATAAATATTATTAAATACTTCCTTCGTTCCAGATAGTTTGACTCGGCACGGAGTTAAGAAGAAAATGAAGATTTTTAAAATTTATGGTTCAAAATGAATGATAGAAATTTATGTGGCTGTATCATTTCATCAAGGGTAAAATAGAAATTTTAACCATTTTAATTGGGTTAAAATGGTAAACTCACTATATCAATAATTATTTTTTTAACAGATATCTCAATTTAAAAGCGGATAAGTAATTAGAGACTGATGGGATGGAGTATCTTTAAATTAAATTTATATATTGTCAGCAACTCATTTTAATTTGATGGTGCAAAAGAAAAAAAATATTATTCCTCCATCCAACAACAGTCAGAAACAATAAATAACAAGAGCCAATAGCCAATATTATTATATTATTTTTTGAACATATTAAATTTAATAATTTAGTAAATGTTAAATAATATTTAATATCAAGGATGAAATAAGTACAATTTTTTTGATTTTTTAAACTAGATAAATATTATTACATACTCTCTTCGTTCCAGGTAGTTTGATTCGGCACATAGTTTAAGAAGAAAATGAAGATTTTTAAAATTTATGGTTCAAAATGAATGATAGAAAATTGTGTGGTTGTAAATCATTTCATCAAGGGTAAAATAGATATTTTATAGTTAAATTATTACTTAATATAAAAATATGTTATTTTTTTTAATCTGACTAAAAAGAGAAGTAAATCACATAAATTGAGACAGAGAAAATAACTATTTTTAATATAATGAACAAGTAAAATGGACAAATGAAATACTTCTCTTTGAGTTACCCTCAAGAGTCAAGAGGGTCAAAATCACACTAAAAATAGTAAAACTGAGTCCCATGAAACATAAATTTTGGTAGTTCTTTGAATGTTCTAGGATAACAAAATTAAAAACCAGTCAACATTATGGGACCTTAAAAGAAAACAAAACACTTATTTTGGTGGGGGGAAGGTGTATTAAATTTTGTGTGGAACATTTAACATTTTAATGCTTAGCTCGAATATTTGAAGCGTGAACAAAATAATTAGGAACATAATCGACTTAAATAAATTTGAATTTGTTATCGTACTATTTTATATGATCCAATTGATATATTTATGGAATTCAAATATAATATTTGTGCTTATTTATACATGTGCACACGAGTAAGGAATTCATAGAAAAGTTAACTCATGAAGTAAGACGATATCGAAAAATCATACTTACTAAGAATATCACCAGTCCTAAAGCGTTTGCCCTTAGGCCAACCAACAGTGTTAAAAGTCCAGCCACCAGAATCACCAACTTTGTACTCAACAGCATGAGCCATCTCAGTTTGAATGAGCACCACAATACATAACACAAACACCATTTTCATGTTCATTTCCATTGCACTGCTTCTTCCCTGACCAAATTAATTAATTAAAACAACTCTCTCTCTATATATATATATAATTATTAATGAGTAGTGTGGATATATTAGTTGTGCAAGTATAACTCCCACTTTATAGAGAAAAATATGATGGTGGTGGTCCTTGAATTCTTTAATTTACTGTTTTGGGTCAAGCAGTATGTAGTGTAGGTCCACAATATTCCACTCCCGAAAAAATAAGATAAAAGCGGGTCGGTGCAAAGATGAAGTTTGAATTTCAATTATTTTTATGAATTTTGAATTTTATATTGATAATAATAATTGAGTTCTAATATAAGTAATATTTACATAATCGGTGGTCATCCTAATGGATTTTTGATGTACCGTTGTTATAACATATATTTACATAATCAGATCAATATTAAGTATCTTTCTTATAATAAAACATTAATTGATAACTCCTTCGATCCGTCCCCATTTTTGCAAAGGTGTTAGTTCCATTTGACTTATACTCCATTTCGTTTAATTTTTAAATATTTTATATACACAAAAGTTTTCTAAGTTAGAAAAATAAGAAAGCAAGAGATGAATTAGTGGAGAGACAATCTACGTATTGTACGTATATCATTGAAAATAAGGCATTCAATTTTCAATGCTGACTACCAACCCACTATTTTAAAAATTGTACGTGAACATTAATTGTCAAGAAAGAGGGGCAATTAAATAGTTAAAATTAGCAAAAGGTCAAAAAAAATTGCAGATTTGCAGGATTATTTTAATTTTATGTACTTTTTATGTCTCAGTGGATTTGGCTACTAGAGAAAGTGGGAGTAGGGGGGGAAGTTTAGAAAAAGAAATGGCAAGTTATCATTATTTTGCTCTTACTTTATTTGATAGATCACTTGTGAATGATTTTATCATATTTTTACATGCTTAACTAGATATTGTGAGGATAAGTATAAATTATCTCATAACTTTAATCAGATATTTAGGATTCGAGCTATGAAAATTAAATTATCTTTAGTGAAGAATGTTTTGCTTCAAAGTAAAAGTTCCTGCTAGAACGGTTTAATTAAATCTCAAAATGAATACGGAACAACATGTGGTAAGAGAAATAAAGAGAGGAGATGAGTAAAATATTGATTCACCAATAAGGATTGTGATTGAGTGATAAATATTCATTCACCCTTAATCAGAAGTCTTTGGGTTCAAGTTCCTCTAGATACATAGTTTTCTTTGTTAGAAAGTGACTTTAATGTGACTACTGGACACCAAATCGAAAAAAACAAAAGAAAAAACTAGTGGTTCAAGAGATGAATTGAATTCAAGTGACCTATGAACAACTACTGTGTCAGTTAAATCTAAACTCTTTGACCTTTTCAAAAAGTGAACTACTTTTTCACACTTTATTTGAGCCCACCAACTCAACATTTGATTTTAGATAAACTTGCCCTTCTTACTCCATTTTCCCTCCACATTAATTTGATTCTAATTTAGTTTGGCGAAAACCCTCAATACATAAATTTAGAACTAGAAGGAAATCATTTCTTCAATCCTCTTTTCTTTTTGCTTTTTCACATTATTGATATCTGTATTAAAGTTCGACTAAATTCAAATTCATGCATTTGAGGAATCATTTTTAAGGGCGATACTCCCAGCAATTTTTTATTCATCCTCAAAGATTTGAACCTAACACTTTTAATTAAGAATGAAGGGATCCAAAAAAAAAATTCTATGTCTAAGAAACAAACACATAGTTCTTAAACAAAGAGCATTCATATGTTGAAGCTCTAGTATGATATTCATTTTTATGTTTCACTGTCTTAATCATTGCTTGCAATAGGTCCCACAACAAAGCCCGTCTAGCTCAGTTGGTAGAGCGCAAGGCTCTTAACCTTGTGGTCGTGGGTTCGAGCCCCACGGTGGGCGTTCTTTTTATCCTTTTATTAAAAAGGAATTTTGTCATTGAGAAATTTTTTCCTCTTTACTGAAAACATAAGAGGTTGATTATAAAACATGAATTCCATGGAAGAATTAAAATATGTAACAAGTCCAAGTATACTCTTTTAACCCAATCAAGAATAATAAATAGCACGGAACTAAAAAAATTGCAGATTAATATAATACTGAAGTTCAATTATCAAGCAAAGGGGGTGTTCACAAATAATTGAAAGAAAAGAGAAACCCAGATATGCCTTCAAATTGTTTCAAAGGAAGAAAAAAAATCCAGAACTAATATCATCCTCTATCCAAAAGAAGAAGAAAAAAATAGTCCTAGTACGTATCATCGACAACTTCTTAGCTCTTCCTTAATGAGATGAACTGCTTCCGACACTCCATCCTGAACATTTTCCAAACGATATCAATCTCACTATTAAACTGAAGCGAAAGACACTGCCTATAATGTGCTTTATAACAGTATTAGGAATAGCAGCAGCCAGAGGTAGATATAGAGCGAGTTTAGTTGAATTCATTACTTTCAACTCACATCACTTATACATAGGCAAAATGAAGTTGGAAATACATCTATTTGAAAGTGTTGACAGGCATCAGCAGCATTGCAAGCCATTACGATGTAGGATTATAGAAGGACCTTGTGTTTATTCATCATCAAGAATTGATCTTACCTCATTAGACAATTTATTAGAAATCTGCAAAGCACGGGTTTTGACTTCAGAAGACTGTGAATAGTCCAGGGCCCTCACAAGCATGTTTGCAGCTTCCTTGATGTAGAAATCCTCATCTTTATCTGGCACCAAGTGTTCTCTTTTCAATGGCTCAGGGGCAACACCGAGCCAATACATCCTCTCCGCCCAGTAAAATTGATCCAGCATAAACGGACATATCACCTGTCATTATGTAAAGCAAACATCATGTAGGAGAATTTGCACCAATTTCTGACCTTTTACCTTTACTTAACTAAAATCTTAACGTCAAACATCAACCGTATTTCACCACATCAATCGAAACATTCCATGACATCTTCTTGACAGTCTATCTAAATATCCATCCAACTTTTAATGCAATTATAGGTTAAGTGAGCACATATACATGATGGTGCCAAATTTTAACTTAGACAATCTTAATCTTTCTAAGCTTCCTTTCTCAGTTTAATCAATATATTACAACAACAAACAACAACTACGCCTCCAACTAATTCAGGTTACTATATGAATCTTCACTATTCATTTCGCTTCATTATGATCCGTCTCATTCCAATATTCAATAATTTAAGTTCTCTATACCATAAGTTCTTTAAACTTTAAACTGACAAACGAATCTATTTAAACAAAATATGATAGTTTTGCTAAAAAACAATATGCAATCTCATGTGCTAGGTGAAAATCTTATTCCTAAAGACAGTCAATCGCAGATCAGAAGCGTTACAATAACTTCTCTGAATTGACCTTTCTTATATTTCCGCTCCAGCAAGAATGACTTGCTACTAAATTATAAATAAGATGACAGTCAAATGAAGATTCCACAGGTCTGAAACCTTATAAAGGAAAAAAGGAATCAAGATTCTTCCTAAATATACCAAGTTTTATAGACAATAAATTGCTTTCACATTTGCAATTTCTGTAATTTCAGACAGACTGCAGAGATTGCCATAAGTTGCAGAAACCCAACGATGAAACAAACCTGAGGAACTCCAGCCAGTAAAGCAGCAGCCGTGGATCCACTGGGGATATTGAGATCCAAAGGGAAGCAAACGCATTAATAACAAGAAAAGGTGCATAATGGTTAGCATAACTTCACACAGAGTGAGGATAGAGAGACAGAGAACAACTAGAGGTAGGAAACAGTAAGAGAAAATGGAAAAAGAAAAGTGGAACACATCCAACCTTCCACCGTGATGAATTGCAGCAGCACACCTTGGAAACAGCCAATTGTATGGGACGGAACTTGAAGAAAGACAGCCAAATCTCAATAACCAGAATAATTGTATAGGATGTTTCTAATTATAGCTTCCAAACTGCTAGTTTGAACCCTTAACAAGGAGATCAAACATTAAGAGCCTGTTTGGATTGGCTTTTTAGCTTGTAAGCCAAAAGTCATAAGTTAGAAATCCTAACTTACGACTTTTGGCTTATTTTTATCATTTTAACTTTAAAAAAAAAGTGCTTATATAAGCTCTTTTTTTTTTTACCCAAACACTGGAAAAATGCTTTAAAGCTATTTTCGCTTAAGAACATACTCCAAAGCATAACGTAGACCTAATACTCCCTCTATTAGAATTGTTAAGGATCCAAGTGGGTCCAGCATACGAACTTACCCAGAGAAACAAAAGAGTCGACCTCCAAAAAGAGAAACTCCTTCATTACTTCGTTGTGTTTGTTCCAGACAAGAGGATGCTTCCTTGGCATAAGAGTCAATTGCTGCTTCTAAAGGTTCATAGCCAGCTGAGAACAAAATAAATCTGCTACCTGATATGTCTAATGCAGTTCCAAGGACCCGAAGGAATGCATGAGGGTTCCTCAAGAAACCCATGCTGCAGAGCCAATCAGAGACAAGTTCATGATAAGAAGGTATATATATTCAACGATAGCACAGAGAGTAATTTAGCAAAATTCAACTAAATTTGTCCTGCAGAAAGCATACATGTTAAAAACATAAAATTAAGGAATGAAATAAAAATATCATGAATCAAGTTGCAAAAAATTAGAGACAACATTATATCAATTTTGCAATTTTGTTTATGAAAGCAATTATTTTATTGATGTTATGGGGGAAAACCTAATTTACAAGAGGTATACCAAAAAGTAGAAAGCAAAACAAAATTATGGTTTTCTAAGAAAAACATTCAAACAGCTATGGCTATGGGAAAATGCAGATCACCTCCTTCCTCACTGTCGGGTTGCTTCGAGGTATGGTGGGGAATTTTGTCATGGTTTGGCCAGGCAGTGTGAATGATCTTATGTTTAGCTGGAACTGCAGGAGAAGAAGCAGGGCTTGGAGTGTTGCCCCACTAGCATTGATGTGGGTCCTGTGGAGAGAAAGAAGAGTTTTTGAGGGTGTACGGATGAATCTTGTTTTTTTTTTATGAAGCAAGTAGATTCATTTCAAGACATCAAGAAGATGCAAGCTTTACAAGGATAGATCAGTTAAGCTCACAAAAAAAAGGATTTGTAGCCTCTTTCTAGGCTATAGAGTTAAGGAGTAGTCACTTGTCCCTTATTTCCTTTTGATGCATCCATGAGTTCTCTTTTCGTAAAGATAATAGGGTATCTTTTGTAGAAAACCATCTTATATTGTCGGTTTTCTACTTTTTAGGTCTACACCTCTTTTAATAAAATTGATTTACCTTATCGGGAAAAAAATCAGCCTGTGATTTTTAATCTTCAAAAAGACATAGAAGATAATGGGACAATTAAGAAAATCTAACTCAAAAACTAACAACGAAAACCAAAATAAACCTCTTATATCCAAATTGGATTTAATGCTAGAATTATTTTGTACTACTTGAGAGGAAACAGAGAGGACATTTGAAATGAACATAAGCAGTTAGCACATACTAACTTCAAGACAGGAAAATAGTTCTCATTAGTCCCTCAAAACTTATATACTGAGAGAAGAACAGAGCTTTGCATGAAAATAAAATAGTCAAAATGGGACTTTACCTTCCAATTGAACTCAGACCTATGAAAATAGGCAGCTCTGTAGCAGGAAATTCAATGAAAACCTGCAAGCTGAGGTGGATAGAACACAATTCATTTTGTTTATTTGAACTCCCTGAAGAAACCGATGCAGAGATTTCTGCACAGTCATTGCAAGAAAACTGCCATTCCTTGGGAGGAAACCAAAAGCCACAAACCCGCACTTTTGATGGCCAATAACCTAATATATAGGGTTCCACTGATCAGCTTAATAACAACGGTATAATAGTTTTATCAATACAACTTCGTCAATAATAACTTTTTGCATTGACAAAACCATCTAAAGCAGGCGGCTCAACTTTTTTTTCTTCTCACGATTTTACAAAGACCATAGTTAGGTTATCTTACATAGCCAAAGTCTGGAAAGCTTGTAGCCTTAAAGTCAATAGAGTAGCTGAATTTGTAATATAGCTGGATTTACCCTAAAATAGAAAAGCAAAGTGGCTTTCAACTAATATGTACTTTACAACTCCGAAGAACAAAAAAGGCACAGACATATATTCTCAGAAGCATCAACTTGATTCCTTATAACACCATTATTGCAATTCTGTTACCACCATTTTACTCAAACTTCCATTGTAATCATGCAAGTTTTACAGATTCTAAGTAGTCATGTTACAAAAGGTCAAAGATCACCAAAATGGAGAAATATATACAAAATTAATTTTTTTAGCATTTTATTCTCATGTCAGGAAATTTTCACATGAAACTAAGAAGTGATGTATATAGATATTTCATCATAAGCCATACCAGGGTATTCAACAACTTCTTTGCTAAATCCATACCTGTGAGCAAGTCACAATATGTCAGAAAGTGCAATAACAACTATCCCGTGACAATAAATAGACACATGGAAACATATATATTATGATGCCAATAACCTATAGGTCAAAGATAAAATATCGACTTATTCTATTTGGAAATACTTTGAAAAATACATCTTTACACAATTTTTCCTTGCTCCTTTGTTTATAAGGCAACATGGCTAATGGAACACCAAATCTCAGGTATGCGTTCTATAGACTTCTCAAGATGACCGGAAAGACACAATCTGAAAGCACTTTTTAAAGAGATTTTTGAAAAGCTAGTAAAAGCCAAATTAATTCTTTTCTACACCTTTAAGATTTATCCTACTATTATCTTCTAGAACTTTATAGTGTTCCATAGTTCTATAGATACTTTTTAGCTAGTACAATTATCTTACAATAGTAGAGGAGACGGAAGCCTCTCATGGAATGTCGGAAGACCTGTTACAGGGTCCTGCATCCAAATGAAAGACCAGTAAATACAAGGAAGCAGAAAAATTAACAGAGATTCCATAGGAGAGGGAGCACTACTTGCCTTTAACCAAAACACCAGTGACCCAAACAATTCAGTTTATGGGTTCAGATCTGAATTGGTTACTGGTTTTGATTTAGAAAAATATAAGTTCTACAAAGTTTTTAGTTATCAAAAAGCCTGGTCGTTGCATCATAAAATAAGCTAAAAAATAGAACCGTGTGGTTCAATGATTGGCTTAACCCTTAAAGACGAATATCTAAACTGAGTGAATTCCAGCCTCAAAGTTCAACGCTCTGATTAGAAAGGAAAATTTAGGAAAATTGTCATTGGCTGGAGTAAAGAACACACCGTAAAAGGAAGGGAGCTCAGGTTCAGGTCCAGACTTCTCCACGAACCCCAATCCTCAGTGAAAAGTGGCCACATCCAATGGATGACATCTTTCCAGCCAACCTACAATCAGCAAAAGCCTCAACTCATGCAATTGCTGTCTTTACTCAAAAGAAAATAAGACTAAAATGCAGGGGAAGGACTCATATAACATTAACAAACTAACAGGGTTGAAACAAAATTGACGATCAATCAGCTGGTATTAGTACTGACGAAGCTTATACCACAGGCACAAAATTTGAAATGTAGATGAAGATTTTACTAGAATCACAGCCATAAGTCCATCCATTAACTCATTGTACATTTTAAATGAAAAGTGGAACTGATTTTCCAAATGAAAGTCAGTGAATAATATACCAAGTGGCTACAGAATTTGTCAAGTACCTTGTCAGTGGGAGCTTCCTGGAGATGTTTATATAAACCTGGATGTTCTTTCCTAAATTGCCGTTCAAATGATGATGGAGCACTACATTGCATGAGGAGAGCTAAAAGTCAGACAAACAAGCAGTGTAGGTTCTGCATTAACATCCAACCTAAGTGTCCAGATACTAGAGAAATTTCAAATGCCCAAGATGCTTCAGAATGAACAGATGAAAGATGAGCATATTTTACACATAAGTAAAGGATTCATGAGTTTAAATGCTTGGCCTCCATATACTCAAACAGGTCTACCTTACTAGTAACAAAGAAAGCAAGTGAGTCCAGAACAAGAAGTTCATGGAGAGATGTTCATCAAGTTCATTGTCATACGAAGCAAATCCATGGTATACCAATTAACAAATTTAAGGAGCCATAAATTGTTGCAACTTGTAAATAAATACATAGTTAAAGACAGAGGTAAAGACAATATGATTGTTATCGAAAGAAGGGAAATAAGAAAGTTTCTCTTGCTACCTATAGGGAACAACATAAGGAGCAACCACAATGCAACGGACCCGAAAAAGCTCAGCAAAACTCCAACCTTCCTGGAACTCAAGTTATACGGTGAAAAAAACAAAGCGTTGCGACTGTACTGTAATTGACAATGACTTTACTTCCTGTACATATAATTGAAAGCAATTCACCCCCTCATTCCTTCTCTCCACATCCTCCTCCCCCAAACTTTCTACCCTTCTAAGGAGATAGACTCGCCAAGCTCATCTTGATGAAAGGAAATTTCCTCTCTAAAAACAAAAATTAAAAGGGATATAGAACAATTAAATGCCAGAGAATTTACCAGAGCGAAGAAATTAATAGCAATAACATCGCCTTCCACTGAGCTATCTCCAAAGATATCCTCAATAATTGAAGTACACTCATACCTATGTTTCTGGATAATTTCCCTTTTGTGGGCAGAAAAAGATAATTCCATCTTACCTGATCAACATGAAGTACTTGACTGATGATATATTGGGATAAGAACAAATATAACGAAGCTGTATAAAGTGACATACCATAATGTTCAAGAGGGGAAACAACAGGTGGCGATGAAACTGGTATATACATAACTTTATTTGCTCTCAAGTGCACCATCAAGTTCTGTCAGGAACAATAGGAAATAAAAGAAAGAAAAAAAAATTCTGAAGCATTTAGTGTCAACTTTCTGAAATGTCACATATTTATGTTCAAAGAGAAAAGAATTTGGCTGCCTTATCCAGCCTAAAGGCTAAATTATCTGGGTTTCTTTCCAGGGCTTGCTGAAATCAAACTAGATCACTTTATATAAACACAATAACATGTCAAAAATCAATCTCCACTTAAAATTGCGACAACAAGCAACAAAGAAGAATTGTTCTGCTTTTGCTAACCTCATGAGCTGAATGAGTGATAAAAACCACTTGATATTGCTCTTGATCACAAGCAAACGCTGCAGCAATGGCCTATTCATCAAGTCACTAATTAAAATATATGGCACACGTACAAGTAAAAAAAAACCTCTTTATAGGTAATTAATGACTCATACAAACATTTCCATTGTATATTGTGAAGGGAATATACAAGGCCTGTCATGAAATTCAGCACAAGAAAGATAACCCAAAACTTTGAGCCTACAGAAACCAGTACAGCACAAAATCCAGAAATAGAAACTATTTCAATATTGACACACAGATAAATGTAAAGGGGCGAAAAATTATTCGAATATTGAATGTTTAGATAAATTTTCAATTAGTTGCAATAACAATTGAATGTCAATGTGATGGCCTTGCATAAAAATTAAAAAAAAACGAGGAGGAGGAAGAGGTTACGGCAAGAGGGTAGATATCGCCTTTAGTTCCGAAAGACATGAAAACAGCGGCTGGTTTGCTCCTCATCTTCCTCAATTACTCCTTCCTTCACTTTAGGAATTCTGGTCCTTAACAATTTTCAACTATTTTGTCATTTTTTTCTGAAATTCAAGGATACATCAGAATTTTATTTTATTTTATTTTATTTTTTCGTGCATTTTTTGCTGCAAAATTCTAAAATAGTTACTCCTCCATTAATAAAATTAAAAATAATATTAATTTATTTTTCCATTTGGTTAAATTTTTAAAATCATCATATTGATGAGAAAAAAGTTTATTGTGTTTCATCAATAAATTTTAAAAGCATTTTAAAGTAATAATTAGTGTTCGAGTATTTTTCAAGAAACCTACTATAACGATCAACAACTACACTTAATCGATATTGTTTGCCACCATTACTACTAGCCCACGCATTATCACCACACTCCCAACATAATCTCAATCGACACCTACAACCATCATTGCTAGCGATCATCACCTTTAATTGTCATATAATTTTTAAAAGTAGATATAGTATAAATATACAATTTAATATTTTATTTAAATTTTATATTTATTAATTCTAATGAAATGAAACTTTATATATTCACATGCTGAAAAAACAAATACTCTTAATTGTTTAGTATAAAAATTTTAATACAATATCTTAATATTCAGTTGTCATTCAGTTTAAAATGTCTCAATCTTTAAAGAAAACAATTAGGAATTAAGGCGGTGAAAGGAATACAAATATTAAATTGAGATTAAATAATAAATAAGAGTAGTTTAATCAAATCATTCTTCTAATTAATATTTTTTAAAAAGAAATGCAAAAGAAAAAACAACCAAAATGAACCTAAGGAGTAGCACTAGATATTAGAAATATTTCTTGATATTGATCGACACATAAAAATGATTCTTCCAAATTCCTTTTATTTAATATTAATCCCTTTTATTCTGTCCTAAAAAAGAAATCAACCCCTCATATACTTGGAAACTATTTAATTTAGCATTCATAAAATGTTTCCCTCTAGTTCATTTTAGGTGATTTTTAAAGGTTTTGACTAGATTCCTTTTATTCTAACCTAAAAAAGATTGACCCATTATATACTTAGAAACTATTTAAATTAATATTCATAAAAATGCTTTTCTCAAGTCTAATTTAGGTCATTTTTAAAAAGATTTTAACCGAATTCCTTTTATTCTATTTTTAAAAAATTGATCGCTCATATACTAGGAAATTATTTAATTTAGCATTTATATATTGCTTCCCACTAGTCCATTTTAGGTGATTTTTAAAGATTTTGACTAAATTCCTTTTATTCTATCCTAAAAATGATTGATCCAATGGTACTCAAAAAATATTTAATCTAACATTCAGAAAATATTACACCCTGTCCATTTTAAGTGATTTTTAAAAAGACTTTCTCATTAAAAAAAAGTCAACTATTAACATCAATGAAATGAGTTATTTTATTAAACATTTGTTTAATAATTTATTAGAAAAGGATAATTTTGGAAAAAAAGTTATTAATAAATTTATGGAATTTTAAATTCAACAACCATATTTAGACAACCTTTTATTTTACATTACTACCGTGCAATTTTGATTTAATAAAGCAATACATTTTTGGACAGTGAATAATTAAAAAGAATCACATCAACAACAATATAAAGATATTCAGAAGCAAGACTTTTAATTATATAATTGGACAATAAACCATTAAAACTATTACCTTATTTGTTAAAATCAACTAATTGAAGATTGAAAGGTACTATTTGGTCAACCATTGCCAACTAAAAAAGGAAATTTATAGTCAAAGCAATTACCATTCTTGAAACAAAGCAAGTACATAATAAATTGTCCTAATGAGATCACACAATATAATCACACATGTTTAATTTTGGTGAACAAAGTTACTCGATATTTGTGCTGACAACAAGGATGCCCTGCTTGTCTTGTTTTAGTGACCAATACTCAATGTACTTTATCATGACATAAAAACAAAATACATCTCCATATAAAGATTAAACAAAGAAGACGTAGCAAATGCACAAAACCGAAACATAACCCAACTAGCTCATATTTCACACTAATGGGTATGATCACTTTGCTTTTCAGGTTGACCATTAGATTTCTGAGAACCCAGCAAGTTAAATCATCACAAAGAGGCAGAGGCTAAGCCAGAACATCTGTGTTGAACCTGCAGCTGACGACAGACAAAGAAGCTCACCATTTAGTCATTAATAAGCTTCAAACATACTCCAGTAGTCTTGAAAACATGATGTGTGAGTGTTTGTGAAAACCTTAAAAACAGCACATCAATAATGCACTACTTTGAACAAGTTTGACATATGAACTGAATATCACAACTCACAAGTGCAATAAATAATGTTTCCACTAGATTAAGCTGATTGAATCAAGATTGATTTTCACAAGAGATGGGAACAGTGAAAAACAACCAACATAAGCTTAAAGCAACATACTGAGACATCATTGACTGTCAGAACTTACACATCCATGTACTCGGGGTAAAGGACTATACTGTACCTACTTCACATTCGAGTAAACCAGCAAGCAAGGGAAATACCATTATTACTAGTATCAATTTATCAAACACAATCTTATCTAGTATATTCAAACATTTCCAAGTCATGTTGGATAGGAAGTTAAAAAGAGAGATCTGGCAAGGAGACACCTGATATGTCACAGAGCTGGAAGACTTGGAAAAATTAAGATGAGCCAAGCATATGCTTCCTGAAATGATCATCTTTAGATAGGATTTTCCCAATAACATTCTAGGGAAACAAGAGCAAACTCATAGCTGCTGATAAGAAACAGCCACTGAGATTCTTTTGATATCATGCTTCATAGTTTTTAGATTAAACGCTAGCATTGCAAAATCATTAAGACCTACAAAAATAAAGTATCTTAGGCACCATAGTTACACATTTCCTCTTAGCAGTAGTGAAGTTTATAACCAATTCAATATCCAATTATGCAAGAGTATCAAAACGAAAAAACAACAACATGCAACTAGATGTATAGAAGAAGAATATGCACACAACTAAAACCAGCATTCTTCTACTCTTCCCAGCTCAAAACACATTTTTTGGCATCACAGAGAAGTAGATAACAGAGTACATAAAGCCAGTGATATTTTATAGATTATGCATGTGTAATATATTAGTAATCTTGAATACGAATCATGATGAGCTTAAATGAAGCAAGATAAGAAAGATTCATAGAGTTGCCCCAACTAGCTTGAAGTGAGGCATGATAGTGGTTGTGAATTGGAAATCAGTAAGAATAAAATAAAGAAAAATCCATCTGCTTAGATACAAGAAATTCTGTCAATGGCGACAGATGAATACACAAGCATAGTAAGATAGAAAAAATAAGTGCCGCCGCTGCATCTCAGTAACAGGGGCTGGCCTGGAAAAGGAATCAATCATAACTGAGTCCATTAAACAATAAAACGGTTGCCAAGACCGTAATAGATTATCTGCATTTCAAGAACAAGGAAATATTGTTCAATGAGTCAATATCATCTTACCAAAATATTGCGAGTCGAGTTGTTAGAACAAGCAGTTGAGGTAAGGACCTCAGAAATTGACAATAAAGCTGCCAAGAAAAAGCATGAGAACATTCATGATTTGGTAGTTCACTAAGGTGTGTTCAAACAGTCAATTGGAAAGATTTTGGCAACTAATTTTATTTTCATTTGGCAACTCTCTTATTTGCTCACTCTTAGATATTTCAATTATCATATTGAAAATATTTAACGCTCCCTTGCCTTAGATTCGTTGCTTAACAAGCCTTGACCACTAGACTAAAGGCCTAAAATTATGAAGGTTCACCAAATCCAGCATTCACCCCCAAATCCCCACCCCCATTTTTTAATCTAAGACTTCTCTCATTGGAGTTCTATTGTCAATAATTGAGAAATTACAGTAATCAAAATTGATGAGCTGTCACAAAAGGGAAAACAGAATAGATCAAAGTTAATGACCCTCTATCATGATTAATCTATTTCCATAAATAAATGACCAGCTGTAGTCTAGTGATTTCTTATCTGTCTATATATTTTATCCGTCGCCTCAGTCAGACATTTTTAGATTTTGAAAGCAAATCCAACTCTAACGTTAGCAGCAGTACATTCAACCTGATTTGAACTGGAATCATTCGGAACCAGATTTTATGGGTAAACAAGGGCCATGTTGCCATTGTGGCATCGAGCGTAAGTTCTATTAACCACCTGTATCCCA
Organism: Solanum chiquidenum; assembly: GCA_029582725.1. Lineage (NCBI taxonomy): Eukaryota > Viridiplantae > Streptophyta > Magnoliopsida > Solanales > Solanaceae > Solanum > Solanum chiquidenum. The sequence goes on from JAJOOS010019554.1 coordinate 17,098, forward strand.
CCTTTTATGTTTATCAATAATCTCGTGCTTTACGGGATAATTGATTCAGTGATGCTTAGAATTTATGTGCCTGATGTTAAGCAAATAAACATTGAAGACTCACATGCCTGAAACACTAAATAACCAAATTTCCCTAAATTGCCGATCTGTTAAACATAAAACATAGCGTACTTGAATTTTCTCACCTCTCGAGCCAAATGCTAATTGATTTTCAAAACAGCTCCCCTTAGTCTAACAGGAACTGACCTCGTCTTGGATAAATTGTAGATTTGGTCCCCAATCCCTGGCATAGATGCACATTTTAGACCCTGCTGTCTTCCGCTTCATATTTGGCACCAATGACCCTGCTCGACAACAACTGTCTGTCATTGGCATATCTCCATAACCACTCCATTCTTAGAGCTTTGCTTTGAAATTCCAGATTCTTTATCCCAAGCCCCCATTCTTCTTAGCAGTCATCACAGATTTCTATTTTACCAGGTGGTACCCTTTCTTTTCTTTGTTTCCCTGCAACAAAAGCTCTCTCCTAATGTTGTCCAACCTTTTGATAACCCCTGGTGGGATGGGAAATAAAGGCATCATATAAGTTGGTAAAGCATCAAGGACTGAATTAATGAGAGCCAGTCTTCCTCTAAGGAGAGGTATTGAGTTTTCCCATATTTCTATAGATTTAGATTTATCCCCCAGAGGTAGTCCCAAGTAAATTGTTGGCAGACTGCCAAATTCTCCGTCATGTATAGCAGCTAGCTAGTTCATGTTGCTGACTTCATTTATACGATACATTAGGCTCTTCCTCTAAAAACTATGTTGCTTGGACTCTCTGAAATTGTTGCCGCACCCGTGTCGAATTCTCCAAAATGCACTACTTTCGGAGTATCTGACATGGTACCTCTTGACTTCTTAAAAAATCTGAGCAACATAGACTATAATACCTATTCCATTTCTACTCCTCAAACTTCCTGAGTACCTTAACTTGAACCCGCCTATATCCCTAGTCTTAGTTCCTAACCCATTAGGTGTCCTAAACACAAGGTATATTGATCCTCCTTCTCTTTCTTATAATCACCAACTCTATTAACTTCCTCGCCAATATCCCTATGTTCCAAGATAAAACTCACAACCTAGGAGTTCCCTTGGTACCCTTACCACCCCTGCCCTCACCCCAAATCATTGACATGACTTTTAACTACCACCTATTGAAGCCACTAATGCAAGTTATAGAATAATCAAGTGGGGCAACCCGTAACGTCAAAACCCCTAAATCCAAAAGTGGCAGTCACACAATACAATGAAGAAAATAAAAAATAGCAACAGCAAAGATACCAGTTCAAAGTAGGAACCAAGAAAATGTAGTAATATTCATAAACAATCATATCAGATTTAAGGAAATCAGTTAACAATCAAGCAATAATAAGGGTCTGAACAATCTCTCAAGGAAAAATCAGGTCTAGATAAGACAGGAAAATATATAAAAGGTGTGGTGAATCATACCTAGGAGTTGATGGGGATAAAAAATACTATGGACTGATTTTCCGAAATCCAGCGAGCTCCGATATACTCCTTCGGTCTGTCGGTCATCAGGATGGGGTCGCTGGATTCTTGCTGACCGGTGGTGGCAGTGCAACAAAAAAAAAACAGAGAAAGGGAGAAAGAAAGAGGGCAGGGGGATTTTGTACCTGGTTGCCGGTGGTGGTGAGAGGTCAGGCCAGCAGCTTGCAGTGCAGGAGACTAGTGGGTGATCCGCTTGGTGTGGGGGGGTGGGTGTTGAGCTCTAGAGAAAAAGATAGTCCCTGTTGAATATTATACAGTTAACCACTGTCAGATTAGTTGATAGCGCTCCTCCTTAAAATATCATGCAAAGAAATGCAGTCTGCCAAGAGGTTAACTATTTTGCATGGTTCCTTAACACAACAAGCAAATCCTTTTCAATCTTTCCACCATCAAGCTCGTTCAACTATGCTGTATGGTGCCATAAAATGGTGGTGAAAATGTGTGTATAAAATCAGTTGACACATCCTAAAAGTCTATATATGTTTCACAGAAAGATATTTCCTCTTGTTTTGCCAAAGATATTCCCCGCTATACGTACTCTAGTTTCGTGACGCTTTTGTTCTCGTGCAGTACATTCCAAACCTTTTACAGAAAATCTTAATTGTCAATGATCATTGTGCTTTAGTTCCTGAGATAAGTTACCTGTAAGATTTTATTCATATTTTGTCCCATTTAAATGCTAATTAACTGTGAACTCAAACAGAAACCCCCCTATGGAGACCTGGGCCAACTGCAAAACCAGTGCTCTGCAATGCATGTGGATTAAGATGGCGAACTAAAGAGACACTAGATGACTATCTTCCCAAACATGTAAGCACAGAGTTACCTTCTGAGATGACGCTGGAAGTTGGCGAAGAGGTTTCTGGACAGGATGGCTCTTCAGCTTGTCTGGAAGAGGAAATGATTAACATATCAAGCTTAGGTTCAGCAGGATCATCCCCAGACAAATGCATGCAAATGGAAGAAACAAATGGTAAAAAAAATTCACTTATATATACATGATGGACTTAACCTCCATCATTTCTTTTGACTCTTGCTGCCTCCTTTCCTAACCCAGCTCTTTAACAACTCTAAAGTATGTTCTGGCATTGTCAGTGTAGTCAAAGGAGCGCTTAAGCCTGGAAGCGTATTGTGCGCTTCCCCTCGTTTTATGTGCGCTTTAGTGTCGTCATCAAGGTTCTAAGGCAAACTTTTCCTTGCCAATGAACCTCTTTTGAAGAAGTAACACTAAGCAATTGATATTTTACTTTATCATAAATTTTTTTCAATTTCTTTGGTCATATATTTGTCATTCATGTTTATAATTATTAGACTTGGACTAAACATATATATTTGTGTTTTTTTCTCCCTTTGCACCTTTTTTCATCAAAGTCCACGTTTCATTTGCGCTTAAAGCCCCAACAGACCTTAGAGCTTTTTTGCGCTTTTCTCCTTTGATAACAATGGGCATTGTCCAGTTCAGACTAGAGATGCTGAGAAACAAATTCCAGATTTGCTTCGTAAATTACAATGCAAGAATAAGTGGCTGTCAATTTCTTTTGTCAAATTGCATAAAAAGCACCTAGGGACCAGCTGTATGCCCTTCTTCTGTAGTACTTCCTGTGTTAAACATGCCCTCTTTATCACAAGCTAAGTGAGACATATCACTATTGTAGGAATGTCCCCACTCCAGAAATAGTTCCAGAGATGTTTTGGATCCCCAGCCATCAGCTGGAGACCTCTTCTGTAGACACTGCTAACTGAAAATGACCACTTTTTTTAATGCTTCCACAGCATCTTGTCTGAGGAAATTGTATCCATACTCATTCCACCTATCTTCCCTAGTAACTCTACAACCCTTTCCACCCCCCAATCATTTACAAGTCTTCTGAAGGCTAAATCCCATCCCTGTTCTGGCCCAACAGGCAACTACATTAGCATCAGGATTCACACAAATTTGGAAGAGATTCCTAAGAGGGAATTGTTCTATCCAGAAATCCTTCCAGAATCTTGTTTTACTGTCATTTTCCAATTTGATATAAAAGTCTGTCTTCATTTGACTCCACAAACTTGAGATTGTTCTCCATACTCCACAGCATCTTGTCTGTGGAAATTGTATCCATACTCATTCCACCTATCTTCCCTAGTAACTCTACAACCCTTTCCACCTCCCAATCATTTACAAGTCTTCTGAAGGCTAAATCCCATCCCTGTTCTGGCCCAACAGGCAACTACATTAGCATCAGGATTCACACAAATTTGGAAGAGATTCCTAAGAGGGAATTGTTCTATCCAGAAATCCTTCCAGAATCTTGTTTTACTGTCATTTTCCACTTTGATATAAAAGTCTGTCTTCATTTGACTCCACAAACTTGAGATTGTTCTCCATACTCCACAGCATCTTGTCTGTGGAAATTGTATCCATACTCATTCCACCTATCTTCCCTAGTAACTCTACAACCCTTTCCACCTCCCAATCATT
>JAJOOS010019555.1:0-21750 GCA_029582725.1 Solanum chiquidenum
TTTGGCTCTTTGATTGAAAGGAGAATCAAAGATAAAATCCCCATACCTTTGTGATTAATTTCCTTAGGAATTTGAAGAGAAAATCAGTAGGAACCCATCCCCTAGCTTGAAGCTTCATCAATGGCTTCCATGGAGTTCTAGAGAGAGAATTTATTTGAGAGGAAAGGTTCAATTTGAAGAATGGGTCTTATTCTAGGTCTTGGGGTTTTAACCCACTTAAAATACCCTAAAATAGGTAGAATAACCGATTATAATAATTCCCCAAAGTACCCCTCACTTAGTTGGACCTTTTTAAACAAGTCAAACTTGAGTTTTATTTTTTGCAGATTTCGTCGGGAAACAAGTTCGCTACGCAGAGGTGTTCCCGCAAGTTTCTGGAAGTTAAATTTTGACACAGAAGAGTTCGCGACACATCCGCGATGTGGACCAAACATTTGTCCCTTGGTGGAGATAGTCCGCGATGCCGACATGCTCCCTCCATGCACAATCTGAAGCTGCCTTGGCAGCTTGTTTGGCCAAGGATTGGGGTCCTTTTCGGGGACCCTTAGGGTCGTAACCGAATGTTTTGACCCTAAAAACATTTATTAAGACACTAGGGTCACCTCCACTGATTTTAGACTCCAAACAACACATAAAAACATGCAAGACACACTAGAACACACTAGCACGCAAACGACTAGTTTCCGAACGTCTTGAACGTCTCTTTGACGTTTGACTTCAAACTCAACTAAACTGACCTATAAACTCATTCTCAAACATTTATACAAGTTTATCAACTACTAACACGCATGTGAAGCTCTAATTATCCTATTTCATTTTGAGGGGTGTTACACCAACCATTAGCTTCCGCCATTCAATTATGATTAATCACTCTAATATAAGTAACTACAAAATAATATACATATGTTAATCAATAACCCGCAAGTTCATCAATATGTCATTACAATATTTTCAATTATACCCAAGTTAATCCAATTTTCTTAATAACCATTCAGTGAGAATTCCTTATTTAGTTTTCCAACTTGCAAGGTTCCATCGTAATTCTGCCCATAAGTAGAAATTCCCAAGAATTCCATTTTCAACAGTTTATTGTTCATCTTCTTCCCTTTTCAAGATCCCCAATTCATAACAAACTCATTTCAAAGGCTAGCAAGATTCCAATCAACTATCTCTCATATCATCATGCATAATCATATTTAAGAGTAGAACAAGGAATTTACCTCTTGAAGTTCAAACCACAACTTCAAATTTTCAGAATCTACTCTTGAAGTTTCCTTGAGTTTATCACGAAATTACTTAAGGATAATGGTAAGGTTCCATTCTTTCAATCCTTTTATCACTCCTCCATAATATTTCAATGACTTGAAAGAAAGGAAGAAGAAGAAGAAGTTGTGAGAAAAGATTACATGTATGTTTTCCCCCAATTTCCTTTACTGCAGATACTTCCATTTTGCTTTTTAAAATTCGAATTTCAATTTTGTAAGGGAAAGTTGAAGTGGATCCCATTTGCTAGTCAAACTATTACTAAAATAAGAAAGGGGTCCCTTTACTACCTTTCATTTTCATTTTCTTAGTAGGCTGCACTCATATATATATATATACCTCCAATTCCCTTTAAGTTATTGATGAGTGATAGATTTACACTCATTTGAGGCCTATTTAGCTCAATAATTAGTGTCCTCAATGCCTAATTATGTCTTATTCTAATGATATTTAGATTATATACAACCATGATGGCTAAATGACAAGGCAAGAATGAATGTTTGAAAGAATGACAAAAAATGTAAAATGAAGTATAAACTATACACTTTTGATCGCCAAACAAGAAAGGCGAATCGCCTAATGGGTATGACAACACACAAATTGACAACGTACAACACTTGTATTAATTGAGGCAGGTCGGAGAACCCCAAATGGAAAGGTAACTCACCGAATGAGAAAGGGAGAACATATTGACCATCACCGAAAGCAAAAGTACAAGGAGAATAATTGAAGGCTTGAAAGGCAAACTAAGGTAGTACTCAGTGATACACCGATTATGATAGGCAGACTTGAACAGCTCATCGATAGAGTTTCAAAGACCTGAAGCCTAGAGCAAGAGAAAGGCGAGCTGAAGAGTAGAGGGCAATTCATCCAACACGATCGATAATCCTGACTAACGTCACCCAATGGGTCATGTATTGATTTTTGGGCCAGATTCTAGGAAAATTATAAAAAACCCAAAGGAGTGAGAAATTATGAGATTTCGAGTAGGGATTCATGTGTGAACAGTTCAAGGAGTGAGAAACTTGAGAAAGAAATACTTTTACCTTGTGAAGAACACTTTCTAGTTCTAGGGTTTTTCAACTTTTTCCTTAAATTGATAAATTGAAGTTGAATCCAAAGTGGATTTGCTTGTAATTACTTAATTTCATGTTACCCGTGGTTGCTTTCATGAAAGGTATAATTTCATTGCTTTTGTAATGGGTGGCTAAACCCCTAAGATCTAGGGATGTAATTATGGGGTTGGGTGTTGATTTAATATAGTGGGTATTGTGTTATGCTCTATTTTACTGCTATTCATACATGAATTTGGATTAATTAGCATGGGGTTAACGTGTGGGTTAAGGTTTCAAACTTACTTCCTACTTCCGATCTCCAGTTTATTCTCGAAAAAGATTTATTGGAGTGGGTAATTAGTCCGATACTAGAAACTTAGGCTTCATGTCTATAACTTGCTTGAAAAATAGAGGTTATGGGTCTGATCTAGTTGCCCTATTTCTACATAGAAACAGAGAATAAAGTAAGGTATTGGGTTGTTTAGTATAACATATAGATGACAGTGAAAGGAGATTCTATGAAATGATGCTATGAGATTAAAAGAAGATTAGTGTCATTAAGGATGACCTAGAATATTCATGAATGTTCATCACTATTGAGCAGCACAATTACCCCTATGTGACATTGATTTCCAATCCCCGCACCCCTAGATTGCTTGTTAAATTTTCTGAAATTCTTGTTTAATTGTGACCATTGATAACCATATTCTTTCATTTAATTAGTGGAATAATTCACCCACTTATTTTTACTATTACAAATGAATGATTTTACAATTCAGATTTTTCTTGATAGAACTCTCTACAATACACAATTCCTTGTGGGATTCGACCTTGACTCTTAGTTTGGTATTTTTATTGACGACTACCTCTTACTCTTTCAATTAGTTTTAGAGAGAACTTTGAAACTTATCAAATATGGCACCACTGCAGTGGAATGGTGATTGAGAATTATATTTGAGAAATTAGTTTATAAATTTGTTTAGTTGTACTAGATTGTTGCTTTGTGTTGTTCTTGGCTGATTTGAAGGTCTAGTAAACAATGAGTGACCATGGAAGTGACAACGATAGTCATTACGGTCAAAACGACAACATGGGTGATTTGAATGATATGCATGTGAATATTTTTCAAACCATAGGAGCCATCTGAATACCTGCCACAGTCGTGAGAACGGCGTGTCATGTAACTGGAACAATGCTACAATTACTCCAACTATGAGGAATGTTTGAGGGTTTAGATAATAAGGATCCTTATGAACACCTTTGAAATTTTGTGGAGGTATGTGGGCCATTTGTGTTCAAGAATATCTCACAAGATTTTGTGACGTTGAGGTTATTCTCGTTGTCTTTGATAGGTGAAGATACAAGATGGTTGAAAGAATTACCAAATGACTTTTATCACTTCTTGGGAAGAGTTTAATGAAGCCTCCTTTGAGAGATTCTTCCCCCCCTCGAAGATGGTGAAACTTCAAACCCAAATAAAAAATTTCAAGTGAATTGGAGGTGAACCTCTACACAAGACTTGATTACGCCAAGAAACTATTGTTGAAAGGTCCAACACATAGTGTTCAAGACAATTGCTTTTGTAATACTTCTATTGCTGCCTTGATTCAGCCAATGTGGATTAATGAGACAACCATATGAGTTAAAATCCTTTTTGCTAGATGACATGACAAATTTTAACTGAGTATGGCATACCAGGGAAGACCAAGTATCTAGTCTACAACTGACTTGAACAAAGAACAAATCAAGAAAGACAATGAACAAGATGAAAACATAGCCAAAATGATGATCTAACTCGATTTGATCTCTAAACATGTCATGGGAGGTGGACTTAAATCTGTGAATACAGTTGGAACTAATAGTGGGCAGTGCTCGAATGATGCCAAATTTGAGACATTATACAATGAACAAGTTCAAGATTTAGGAAACCAAATGAAGGGTTCTCACCTAAATTATCAAAGACAAGGTGGGGACCAAGGTTGGAACAAGGAGAGAGATAATAGTGGGAAAGATTGGATAGGTGGAAATTGGAGATATAGGGAGGCTATCAAAGATAGATATGTTCATCCCCATGATCGTCAATGACCAAAGGACACAGGTGGGCCAGAAGGAAACCAAACCGAGGGAATGTTCACAAGGATCTTCAACAAGGTTAAAAGATCTTACAAAGTGTTGAAGGAATTGAAAAATGACGTCTCCACTTCATCTCAAATGGTAACCTCTTATTCGGTATCTATCAAGTAGCTGGAGACCCAATTCAGCCAGATCTCTATGCATTTTAATTCAAGGCAAATGGGAACATTGCCTTGTAAAACCAACCCAAATCCCAAAAATGAATGTTGAGAAAATGAGAACTATGTCATGCCACGATGTTAAATAAGGTGCTTCTTGGGAGGCAACCTAAGTCTTTACTTTTATTTTATCACTTTCAATGACATGTGTATGAGTGTAGGTTGAAAAGAATTCAATGTGTTGTGATGGGAACTTTAGGTGATACCAAAACCATCCGGCGATCCGTCGAAGGCGTTGTGTGGATTCATTCTTGTCCGCCTTTTCAGCTAGAAAATGTGAAAAAGTGTACTATCCATTTAGGCGATCTGAGATCCAATATGCGATCTGCCTTAGTACACTATGCAAACTCCATCAAGTCGTTGAATCAACCTTCAAGTTTGGTGTTAGTTCAGGCTTCTTCGATAAGATTTAGCTCTAGTTGGTTATCCGCCAAACACACTCGGCGACGTTAATTGTTTCCACCAAATGTACATGGTATAAAGAGGCCAATGATCAAATTAAAAAAGAAAGCCCTTTGCCATTTTTGAGTTTGTTTCATTCGTTTTACTTGCACTACCATATTTGAGTATGTGAGCATCTATTTTGTGTGATTGTTGAATACGTGGAGCTCACAATCTTTCTAGATCAGTCGACCCAACCCTAATCCTCCTCATTTTAACATTTTGCTTCTATTTGAGGTTGGTTTTCAACTTCCTATTTATATTTTGATATTGAAAGTGTGTTTTATGTATGAGAATTAGGCCATCTGATGCATGTTGTTGTTTGATTTTAATGGGTAATACTATAATGATCGTATTGAATTGTTCCAATGAGTTGATTGCTTTTGTTTGTTCCTGGAAATTGCTGAAATTGATTGTGTTGGTTAAATGTTGAAATTGAACCCTTATATTTAGTGGGTCTTGGTTGAATTTGATGTGGATAAAGTCTGAGTAATCCAGTGTTGACCCGATTGCATGATTTTGCACAATGATAGATAGAGTGACAACTTTCATAAGGGAAAATCATCAAATTTGAGTAATACTTTGTGATAATTGGGGGAAGTTTGAGTACCCGTGGGTAGATAAGTATGGGGTGGATTATAATTTTGTTGGAGAACTTGATCTTGTTGTGTATGTTGGTTTTGTCTGTGAAATTAGGCACTGGGCTGAACACTACTTGTTCGGCGGGGTTTTCTTAGCTCGCCAAGGTGGTTAGGTGACTCGCCGAGTAAGCTCAACTTGCCTTCTTGAGTGAATAGGTTACATTGCTACTATCCCATTCAGTGGACTTCTCTTAGTTCATTGAACCCACTCGGTGAATCGCTAAGTGGGAGTGGACATCACCCTTGATACCTATTTCTTTTCACCTTGCACTATCAGTTTCGATGGACTCGTCTTAGCTCGCCTAAACCAGCTCAACAAATCACCGAGTTGGAATTGACTCCTCCTATTGTGCCTAAGTTCTATGATTTTTGATTTTGTCTGATTCGGCAAGCTTACCGGAGCTCGCCCATCCTGTTAGGCGAACCTATTTCTCATTAGGCCAGCCTCAGGACATTTCTGAATCAGTGTTTTTAATTGAGTTTGATTTCAGATAACCTTCACCAATTCCATATTTGAATGTTTGTGCTCTACAGATTATGACCAAAACAAAAGGTAAACATGTAGTCTCCTCAGATACGGAGTCAGATAGGGCCTCCTCCCATCCTTTGAAAAGGCATAGGAACATCACCATCACCAACCCACTTGAGGATATGTGTCCATAACAAGTCACTCTGCATTCTCCTACGAGTGTGGGTAATAGACCACTAAAACATATTCCCACAAAAAGAACATATATTTGTTCCAAGTTGGTATCACCTCCTCAGGATCCAACCCTTGCCTCTCATTTTCTTCCTATAATATCTCCAAGGGCCCTTAATAGGCTCAAGGTGGATGGAGAATGAACAATTCTTGAGGAGAAAATACTTTCCATTGATGGGTAATGAGTGATTACTCGGCCATATGGGAGACTATTAAGTTCCATCGGTTTGAAGAGTTCAGAAAATTCAAACTACCACATGTGCCAAAATAGGTCAGGGAATTCTATGAAGCCTACACAAAAGCCTTGCCTAAGAAGAGAAGTGGCACATTCTGGAAACACTTAGAGGAAGTATAAGTACGTGGTAAGAAAGTGACATCTGATGCTAGTTTTAATAAATGCTATTCTTGGTACCAAAATAAACTCAACCAACAGATTTCATCTTTGGATGAAATTCAATCAAGATACCCACACCACTTATTTCAGATTCACCACCTTCATGGATAGTTGGAAGAGAAAAAATTGAAAATAAAGACATGAATGTCGTAGGCCGTTATTGGTTTGGATTAATTACAGAATGAGTCCATCCTTCGGCATCCAAAATAAGTACTAGTAGGGTGCATCATTAATCAGATTGAACTTAATAACAGGTGGATAAATGTGGAAGAGATGCTTATGAGAGCCAGACCAGAACAAAAATCTTTCCCATTTCCAGTCCTTATTACCCATCTTTGTCAAAGAGCGATAGTTTTCCTTTTGGGGGAAATTTGATGTATGAATCACACCAGACTCTTCCAATGATGTTCGGAGGATTGAGGCTGACTATCTATTGGTTGACGCAACTTGGAGGAAGCTGCCACAACCATAACCACGCCCGTTGTTGATCTGGTTGCATTAGCTTCTGAGGCCACCACACCTGCTACTTCTATGGAGGAGGTAGGTATATCTTCACCTCCCACTTGTCCTTCATCTTCTACTACTAGTTTCGTTGCTACTGTTGTGCCTGCCTCTATTCCTACTCCCCGTCCACTCTTAACCCGGGCTTTAATCTGCCAGATGGGCAATCTTATCCAGTCTGCAAATATAAGGACAACTAGGGTCGAGGTTGAGTTACCCAAGTTACTTGTATAGGGTTGATTGAGTCACACAATATGAGGTTGGACAACCTCACTGCTAGATTAAAGGCCCAAAAGAAGACTGAGGGTAGTTTGGTTGAGCTTGCTACCATGAAAGGTCAGCTTTCTACCTTGGGAGCCGATGTAGACCATATGAGGTCTAATATGTACAAAAGAGGAGATCTACTGATATTTCAATGTTTTGGGGTGATGTTCCCCTACATGATGTTCCAGCCTCCATGTCACCGACTATGCCTACCGATGAGCCATTTCCGAGTGTGCAGCCGAGTGGGATATATGAGGGTGATGCAGTTGTTGATGATAATGAGAGGGACTATTATGATTTTGCCAAGGAGAGTGATAAGGATGAGATTAGGAGAGAATAAGATGAGCATGGTATTGCACAAACACTCACAGAGTTGCACGACACTGAGGAGATGATTATCTGGTCTACCCTGGAGAGATCCCTTTTGAGAGACCTCATTAGTTGGCACCCGTGGAGTCTCTTCAGACTCCACCATTTCTCCCAGTTATGTGTCGGGCACTGATGCCTCAGCTAATGCTACATTGCCGCCTCTTGTAATACAAGTATTGGTAACTAATGCCCTAGATGAAGCTACTCCTCCAGAGACTCTATATGAGAGAAATCCACAGGTATAGCCCGTTAGGGGGACATTATTACTCTTCCAGCCGTACACTTTAGCTTTGCATTGAGGACACTGCACTTTTATTTTTGTAGGGTGAGGACCTTTGTGCTTATATTTCCCTTTTGTTTTGTATTTTGTTATTTTTAAGTTTTGGATGATTGTAGTATCTTATTTTTGTTTATATTATAGTGTTTCAATTGGCTTGGTTTATCTTCAGCTGCCTTTATTGTTTTCTATCAAATTTGCAACTATTCCTTGAGTTTTCATTAATAATAATTTGAGGATCGATTGTGTTCAATATCGTTGTCTTGAATAGTACTCATAATGAGTATTGTGTATTGTGTTGGTTTTGCAAGAAAGAAATCGATGTGGTTGCACGTTTGAGCATTTTTCTTGAATCTTTTATTGACTAGCCTTGTTTTGATGTGAGCCTTGCAATGAACATCACACGTAAGATTTTGATCTAATTTGGGTTGTACTAAATGAGTGTATTCAATTTGAAGTGCCATGTGGCGAGGTTTCACTTAAAAGCATGTGTGTGGAATCCTAAAATTTTCCTTATTAGTCTAATTGTCTAAACCTTTGTAAGTGTAAGGTATGATCTTGGGCAATGATTCTGAGAAGGAACCCAAATTTCTATATCCTTTGTGACTACTTTGTGAGTGTGTGCATCCATTTTGACACCATTTAAGCCTAAATCATATGTTGACAAGCCACATTGAAACATCTTGAGCCAAATTGTCCCTAACTTCCCACCCAAAATCTTTTCTGAAGCATTGTTATGTTTGAATAGCCAACTTAGGCCAAAAGCTTAAGTTGGGGGTTTGGAAAAGGAGGGAGAATGAAGGCTAAGTGAAAGGCAAATAAATATGAAATGCAACTCAACTTTGAAGTTTGTTACAAAAACAAGGATCCTTCCTTATAAAATAAAAGAGAAGAGAAAAGAAAAACACCGTGATGATTTTATTTTTTTGAAAAGTTGTAATGAAAAAGGGAAGTTAGTGAAATAAAGGATATTCCAAATAAAGTGATTGACAAATCAAAGTTCGAGTTCTCAAATGAAAAAATTTGAAAAGAACTCGAGAATAGGTGAAGTTGATTGCAACAATGCTTTGAAAAAGTGAAGTCACTAAGTTAAATTGACCATACCTTAACCCTCAGCACCATTACAAGCCTAAAAGACCGTTGAGATCTTGCATGAACTAGGTTCTGTGATGATCGGAAAATATAGGACAATCTATGGGATAAAGCTTTGATGTATTTTTCTTTCGAAAGAGTGAGAGTTGCATTGATTCCTTACTCATTTCTTGTTTTGCTTTGTGAGAGCATAAAATTGTTCTTGATGTGAGGGCACTTGAATGCATTTGTTGAAACATGGTCTTGCATTAGAAAATAAGCTATAGTGAGCCCGAGCTTGTGCTGATATTGGCTAGTCATCATTTGAAGCTTTTTTTATCATGATTAAGTGTAGCATGTTGTTTAGAGTAGTCTTTTAATGGTGCTTGCATGTTAACTCTCATTGATTGTTGTTGTAGACACCCTTATCGAGCTAATTATGTTTTTGATTTACATAGGACAAGCAAAATTTTAAGTTGGGGGTGCTGATAAGTGGTAGATTTGCACTCATTTGAGGTCTATTTAGCTCAATAATTAGTATACTCAATGCGTAATTACGTTCTATTGTAATGATATTTTTATGATCTGCTGCTATGAAGGGTAAAGGACAAGGCAAGGATGAATGTTTAAAAGGATGACCAAAAATGTAAAAATAAGTGTAAACTATACACTGCTGAGTGCCAAAGAAGAAAGGCAGATCGCCTAATCGGTATGACCTCGCCATTATTGATAGTGCACAACACGTGTATTAATTGAGGCAGGTTGAGGAACTCCAAACAGAAAGGCAACTTGCCGAATGATAAAGGGCGAACATGTTGACCATCACCGAAAGGGACAGTACAAAGAAAAAAATTGAAGGCAATAAAGGCGAACTAAGGTGGTACTCAGCGACAATATGAACGGCAGACTCGAACAAACTGACTAACTAAGGTTCAAACACCTAAAGTCTAATTGAAAAAGACAAGTAAGTTGAAGAGTAGATGGTGATTCGCCCAACGTGATCGACGAGACTGACTAACGTCACCCAATGGGTTATGTATTAATTTTTGGGCAACATATTTAGGGAAATTAGAAATAGCCTAAAGAAGAGAGAAATTAAGGTAGCTCGAGTAGGGACTCGTGCGTGAAAAAATTGAGTGAGAAACTTGAGAAAGAAATATTTTTTCCTTTTGAAGAACACTTTCTAGTTTTTGGGCTTTTTCAACTTTGTCTTTTAAATTGTTAAATTGCAGTTGAATCCAAAGTGGGTTTACTTGTAACTACTTAATTTAATGTTACCCATGGATGCTTTCATGAAAGGTATAATTCTTTTACTCTTTGTAATGGGTGGCTAAAACCCCAAGATCTAGGGGTGCAATTATGAGGTTGGGTGTTCATTTAATGTAGTGGATATTGTCTATGCTCTGATTTGTTGTTGTTCATACATGAATTTGGGCTGATTAGCATAGGGTTAACTTATGGGTTAAGGTTAAAAACTTAATTCCTACTTCTGGTCTTTGGTCAATGCTCAAAAGATATAGATAGGAGTGGTTAATTAGTTTAATACTAGCAATTTAGGATTGATGGTTGTAACTTGCTTGAAAACAGAGGATATGGGTTGGATGTATTTACCCTATTTATGCATCAAAAGAGAGAATAGATCAAGGTATTGGGTTGTTTAATATAGCACATAGATGACATTGAAAGGAGACTGTATGAAATAATGCTATGAGATAAAAAAAAATAGTGTCATTAAAGATGACCCAGTCTATCCATGAGTGTTCAGTACTATATAGCAACACAATTACCCCTATGTGACATCAACTTCCAATCCCCGCACCCCTATATTACTTGTTACTTATTTGAATTTCTAAAATCTTTGTTTAATTGTGACTCTTGATACAAAAACCATTTCATAAATTTGGTGCAATCATCCACCCATTGTTCTTATTTTTGCAAATAAATTGATTTACATTAAAAATTTCTTGATAGAATTCCATGTACTGTATCACTCTCTGTGGGATTCAACCCAGACTCTTTGTTTGGTATAATTTATTGATGTCAACAGCTTACTCTATGGATTTGTTATAGAGAGTATTTTGAGAGTTATCAAAAATGGCACTAATGCCGGGGAGTGATGGCTAAGAATTCTATTTCAGAAATTAGTTTGTAATTATGTTTAGTTGTAGTAGATTGTTTCTTGGTGGCTGATTTGACGGTTTAGAACATGAGTAACAACGGTAGTGGCAATGATAGTCAATATGGACCAAATGAAAATATAGTTTGACTGACATTCAAACCACGGGAGCCATCCAGTTACCTCCTACAATAGGTAGGGTAGTTTTTCATGTGATTGGAACAATGCTACAACTGCTCCAATTGAGAGGAATGTTTGGGGGTTTAGCTCATGAAGACCCCGTGGACACTTTTGGAATTTTGTTGATGTATGTGGGCCGTTTTTGTTCAAGAACATCTCATAAGAGTCCATATGTTTGAGGTTATTCCTGTTCTCTTTGACTGGTGAAGCTACAAGATAGTTGGTGGAGTTTCCAAATGACTCTATCACTTCTTGGGAGGAGTTAACTGAAGCCTTCTTGGAGTGACTCTTTCCTCCCTTGAAAATGGTAAAGCTAAGGGACCAAATCCAAAACTTCAAGAAAATTAATGGTGAACCTCTATATGAGGCATGGTTAGTGTTTCAGAAATTACTCTTGAAATGTCTAGCACATGGCGTACCATACCATTTTCTGCTATAATACTCTTATTAAAGTCCTGATTGAATCAACAAAGGTGTGGCTGATTAATTTGCCTAAGGTGGGATGATGCGACAACCATATGAGGTAGCATCATTGTATTTAGATGACATGACCAAAGTAAACCAAGCATGGCATACTAGAGAGGACCAAGTGTGTTCTTTACAACTGAGCATGAGTAAAGAACAAATTGAGAAGTAGTATGAGTGAGATGAAAACATGGCTAAAATAATGAGCCAACTTGATTTGTTGTTCAAACATGTCTTGGGAGGTGGATTGAAATGAGTAAATGTGGTTGGAACAAGTAGCGGGCAGCGTCCGGAGGATGCCAAGTTTGAGTCATTGAATAATGAAGAAGAACAATACTTGGGAAACCAAATGGGGGTTTTCATCCAAACTACCAATGACAAGGAGGGAACCAGGGTTGGAAAAAGGAGCGAGATAGCGGTTGGAAAGATTGGAGAGGTGGAAATTGGAGAGACAAGGAAGCTGAAAAAGATAGGTATTGTCTTCCTTATGATCGTCCAAGACCAAAAGAACCAGAAGGTCCAAAAGGTAACCGAATCAAGGAAATGCTCACAAGGTTCTTCTACAAGATTGAAGGATGTGAGAATGTGTTGAAGAACTTGAAAAATGATTTCTCCACCTTTTCTCAAATAGTGACCTCTCATTCGATTCTACCAAATAGTTGGAGACTCAAATGTTCCAGATCTCCACCCATCTCAATCCAAGGCAAAAGGGAACATTGCCTAGAGATACCATACTGAATCCCAAGAATGATTATTGAGGAATTGAGAACTATGTCGTGCCATGATGTTAAATAAGACACTTCTTGGGAGGCAACCATATTTTACCTTTATTTTATTACTTTCAATAACATGTGTTATTAGAGCAGGTTAAAATGAAGACAAAGTGTTGCGATAGGTACTGTAGGCGATGCCAAAATAATGTTAGTGATCCACCAAAGGAATTGTGCAGACTCATTCATGTCTGCCTTTTGAGCTAAAAAAATTAAAAATATACTGTCAACTTAGGTGATCTGAGCCCCAATTGGCGATCCGCCGAATGACTCTGTTGAGATTACCGAACTAGCTTTCAAGTTTGGTATCCGTTCAGGCCTCATCAGTGAGTTTTACCTCCTTCGTCAATTTACCAAATGTGTTCGGCGACGTAGTTGCAAATCACTGAGTGTGTTTGACATAAATAAGCCACAAAACTTTTCAACTTAAAATAGAAACCCTTTATATCTCTGTGCTCATCTTCTCTCCTAAGCTCCCAATACCTTCATTCTAGTGTTTGAGTGCCTCTTGTGTGTGATTTTGAGTGCTTGCAATGCATTAGATTGCCTACATCTAGACTCCAACAATATTTACCTCATTTTTGGTATTGTGCTACTATCTAAGGTTGATGTTCAATTTGAATCTTATTATTTGTGCTGAAATGTGTGTTATTTTATATGGGCTTAAGTTTATTTGAAAATATTGTTCTTTGATTTTCTTGGGTAATGCTAAATAGATCATATTGAATTGTGCCCATGAGTTAGATAGTTTATTTTTTGCCCAAAATTACTAAACTTTCTTATGTTGGTAGAAATGTGAAATTGAACTCTTGTATGTCTTGGGTCTTTATTGAATTTCAATCGGGTGAAGTCTGATTACCTAGTGTGCTTCGATTGCATGATTTTACCCAATAATTGATGGAGTGCCGACTTTCTTAAGTGAAAATCATCATTTTGAGTAATACTTTGTGATATTTGGAAAAAGTCTGAGTACTCATGGGTAGAAAAATCATGTGGGTTGATTGTATAGTTAAATGGGAATTGGGTATTGTTGTGGATTGTGGTTGATTTCATCAAAATGGGCACATGGCTAAACACTGCCTATTTGGTGGGCTTGTCGTAGATCTCCAAGGAAGTTAGGCTAATCGGCGAGTAAGTCTGATCTCACCTTTCTTGCTTGAATATGTGACCTGAGTATTGTCCCATTCTGCGGGCTCGTCTTAGTCCACTGAATCCCACTTGGAGATACTCCAAGTGGGAGTGGATATCACCCTTTGTGCTGATTCTTTTTTAATTTGCACTATCACTTTGATGGACTTGTCTTAGCCTGCCAAAACCAACTTGGCAAATCACCGAGTTAGAGATGACTCCACCTATCTTGCCTTAGTTCTTTTAAATTGTGCACTGTCAACTTCGGCGAGCTCACTTGAGATCCCCTAACCTGTTAGGCGGACTGCCTTCCCAGTAAACGAGCCTCAGAACAATTTTTTAAATTATACTTCTTTTGGGTTTGATTTCGACTAACCTTTATCGAATGTATGTTTGTATGATTGTGCCTTATAGGAAATGGCTAGAACAAAAGACAAGCAAAGTGTTATCTATGATACATAATCTGACAGGGAACCCTTTCCTCCTCCCCTGCCATTGCAAAGGCATGGGGGGATCTCTATCAACGAGCCGTCTAAGGCTCCATGCCAATAACAAACCACTCCATGCTCCTCTACGCATGTGAATGAGCAACCTAAGTAGGTGGTTGCTAAAAAAACGGACATTAGGTCTAAGTTAGAGCAACC
Organism: Solanum chiquidenum; assembly: GCA_029582725.1. Classification (NCBI taxonomy): domain Eukaryota; kingdom Viridiplantae; phylum Streptophyta; class Magnoliopsida; order Solanales; family Solanaceae; genus Solanum; species Solanum chiquidenum. Next base: position 14,571 of record JAJOOS010019555.1, read on the forward strand.
TTATCATGCTCATCAGGCACCCACATCTCGTCTTCTCTTGATTATTGTTCCAAGGGTCCTTAACAGGCTCAAGGCTATTGAAGAATGAAAAATTCTAGGGAAGAAACGACTCTCCACAGAGGATATCATGAGTGACTATCAAGCTATCTGGGACACAATTTAGTTTCACAAATTTGAGGGGAAGCCTTGAAATTCATATGTACTAGCATGAGTGAGAGAGTTATACATGCCCTATGCACATATATTGACAAAGAAGAGGAAGGGCATAATCTGGAAGCCCTTGGATGAAGTTGAGAAGTGTGGCAAGATGTTACAATGCCATGTAGGTGAAATCAACACTACCCTACGCACTCTAGAAAATTGGGCTAACATGTTTAGGATGCGCATGTATCATGACCTTAACACTCTCAAAAGATGGTTAGTAGCACTTATCTCTGGATGACTGATAGTGCGAGAATCAAGAAGAAGGATATGAATGTTGGAGCTCAATATTGGTTCGGTATTATAAGCAGGAATATTATGTATTTACAAAAAGAGTCCATTCTCTAGCACACAAAGGCTGTTTTAGTTGCTACAATTATTGACAGGGAGAAAATTAATATGGGGTCCAACATTGTGGATGAGTTGTTGTGGAGGGCCAGACAAGAGCAGACTTCGCTCCCATTCCCATTCTTAATTACACAGTTGTGTGAAATGGAAGGAGTTCCCTTTTGAGGGAAGACTGATGTGAGGATCACTCCATCCTCCTCCAATGACATCCGGAGGATCAAGTTTGACTACATACGCCATGATACGGCTCAAAAGAAGCCGCCACCATCATATACGATGCCCGTGGTTGATCCAGCCACTATTGCAGCCAAGGCCACTCTATAAGCTCATTTTATGGTGCAGTATTGTGCCCTCTACTTCCACTTCTATTGCTATTGAACTTCCCCCACTCCTATATCCATACTCACTTGACACAGACCATGATCTATCAAATGGATAATCTTGCCAGGTTTACAGATATGAGGGTAGCTAGGGTGGAGAAGGATATGCCCACAATGATTGATCACGAGATTGAGGCTGCTTTGCCCCCTCCCCTAGAGGTAGGTTGATTCAGTGTGAGGCCACTATAGAGTCACATGATGTGAGGTTGGATAACCTCATTATTAGGTAAGATGCCCTAGAGAAGGCTGAGGTTAGTTCAAATGGTCTATCTTCGATGAGGGCTGAGATAGATGCTTTGAGCTTTGATATAGACCAGGTGAGGTCTACAAATATATCTATGCCATGGGGCGAGGTTCCCTTCCCTTATGCACTGAGTCTGCTCCTACTTCTATTCCTAGTGTTAAGCTTCCTCTAAGTGGGGGTGGTACTACCGGTGGTGATACTGTGGCCGTTGATGATGATGAGAAAGAGTGAGTCGAGGATGTTGATGATGAAAAGACAGATGAAGACGATCTTAGGAGAGAGAAGGATGAGCAACGAATTGCGTTGACACTGACAGAGTTGCATCATCTCGAGGAGACGATAATCCATATTACATTGGAGAGATCCCTTGAGGAGACCTTTGTAGTTGGTACCAATGGAGTCTCTTCAAATTTCATCATCCCTCCTGTTGATGTATCAAGCACTGATGCCCCCTGTCGAGCCTACTTTCCTACCTCAGTGATCATTTTGTCGAGAACTAATGCCCAGAATGATGTCACTCCTCCTAAGACTCCTAATGTGAGCACTCCATAGGCATAGCATGTCAGGGGAATTTTATCTCTCCTCTCGTACTCTTTTATTTTATTTTGAATTGGGTACACTGTTGTTTTTTTATTTTGGTGGGGTGAGGGTGACTCCACGTATCAAGACACTTCGGTTCAAGTGCCAATGATAGCGTGTAGTGATATAACCCAACCAAGGGTTGGGATCGTTCCCATAGGGAGTGGTTTCGAGATTTAATAGAAAAGTAAAATCAAGTTTTAATCAATCATAGCTGTAAATATTAACGAATAAAAACATACTAAATCTAAGGGGTGACGCAAGCGTCAATTATCAAGGAGGGTTTGTATTAGCTAATCAACAAAAACAACAAAAATATAAGGAAATGAGATAGTGAGACGGGATTCTTGGGATGTGATAGGAATATGGGATAAAAGACACTATCGGGTAAATGCTATTGATAGTACATCGTTGAATATTTGTAACTAGGCTAGACTTTAGTGGGGGTAAATTCTCTCTCGAGCAACTTACCCCAAATTAACTCGGTTTCTCTCAAACACCAAGTTGCCGCTTTTAATCACAGCCTCCACCTTAGCCCATTCACTCTCTTGAGCTTAAAGTGTGGGAGAGGGCCTAGGATTCACTCTCTTGAGCTGAACCCACGACGACCCAATAACCACCGGCTATCGATTTAGTAGTCTTAGTTTTCAAACCTCTCTCTCGAGCAAGCCAAAAACACTAAGATGAAATCGTATTTGCAACTACAATCTCATTAAGTTCAAACACAACTACTAAACGAAATCACATTTGAACAACGAATATACCAACAATAAGCAACACCCAACAGTAAATTTAACCCATATTCACAAAATCACACCCCAAGAATTGGGGTTTTAGCTAGACATAGAAAAAAGGAAGAAAATGATACCAAATCGAAGTAACATCAACTGGGTATGATTTATTTTCACTTTAAACGAGTCTAGGATGAAGAATCTTCAACACCCACTTCTAATTTCTTGGAATTGGAAGTCTTCAAATCTTCAAAAGCTAAGAACAAGGTCTCTCTACTTGAAACTTAGAAAAATAAAATGTTGTATCTGAAATTTCCCCCTAAGATAAAAATTCAACTAGTATTTATAGTTGTCAAAAAATGTGTTGCGAAGGATCACTCGGCGCAGTTAGTCGGGATTGTCGATGCACTTGGCGATCCGCCCTTTGGTCTGGTTCATCTCCTTTCAGCTTTTGCCTTCAACATCTTCGCGTTCTGGATCATTGGGCGATATAGTACTTCTTCACGGAAGTGTTCGGCGATGCACCGACTACTCCCTTTAATCGCCAACTTGATCTTTTCCTTTAGGGCTCAGCACACTAGAAATTTGGGTGAAGTTAAGGCCATTCGGCGAATCTCCTAATGCATTAGGCGATCCTCAGGCCTTCTTTTCTTCGTCTTTTCAGCCATTTTGTTCCTTTTTTCCAAGTAGTGTCCATGCTTTGCCTAAAACTCCAAATACCTGAAACTTAAGGATTTACATCAGTTATTGAGACAAAATATGCATTTGAGGACACTAATTCTATTAAAATGAAGCCCTAAATGAGTCCAAATTGTGGACTCATCAACACCCCAAACTTAAACTTTTGCTTGTCCTCAAGTAAACCTCAAGTTCGGCAATTCAAAAAGGATGTCTCGAATAGTGCTACACAAGACTCAATCATGAATGCACACACAAGACTCAATTTACTCATGCGAAGATCAAATGTGTACTCAAAGTTTCAAGTTGTGACACATCATTATTAAAGAATGTCAAGCTCACCATACTTGCTTCAAATGCAAGTTCAAGCTCAACCAAAGTGTTCAAATTCACTCACACAAAGAATGATTCCATATTCACACACAATGGTTCAACAATTTAAAGTTTCGGAATCAAATGCAACAGTCACACTCACAAAGATGAACATAATGAATGACTTCACCCATAGGTTTGCCCGTATTTTCCAATCAACACTTGCTTCAGCTTACTCAAGATCAAAAAGGTCTTTTCAAGGTTTGTAATGGGGTTGAGTGCAAAGGTATGGTCATTTAGGCTCAGTGACTTTCATCCTCATGAAATGTGGTGCTCACAACACTTCCTTTCCTCTTCTTTCAATATTTTCTTTAGTCCTCAGCAGCTGGGACTCCCTAACCTTTTCTATCTATCTTTAGAAGTAGGGCGAGTAAGTTGTTCCTTTCCCGTGAAGGTTTTGGGATATGTGACCAGATGCTTCCTCCAGATCTAACGTCTCTATCAACAAAATTCTCTTTTCTTCACCGGATCGATACTAACTTACCTACTCCTGCTCCTACCGGATCCAAGAGGGTTGATGCCCGATTCCCCGACCCATTACTCATTCCTTCCCGACTCGATTCCATGACTTTTTATTTTTCATTCTTTTCTTTTGTCTTCTCTATTTTTTTCTATGGAGCGGTTCCATTTTTCTCAAAACCATGGGTTAAAGGAGACTTTTTTTGCACTTCTTGACTTGCTTTCTCTTTTCACCACACCTCCAACTTAGGCTTTTAGCCTAAGTTGGCTATTCAATAAACCACAAATCAAGAGGATTATAGGTAGTGGATTAAGGGAGGTCATATTTTCATCAAGTTTCTTCCAAAAAAAGGTAAGGCTCAAGGGGTGTTCAAAAGAGGTTCATACTAACAAGGTAGGCCACAAAAGAGGTATATGTCAAATTGGCTCACACTCTTCGAAGTTTCCTAAGATCATATCAAGATATAGCCTTACTTAGTCGACCGGACCAACGGGGCAAATTCTAGGTGTTATCATGCATGGTTCACAATAAGCTCATCACACAAGGCATTGACACCAAGGTCAAACAAGACTCCACACTTTCGCTAGTGTGCAATGATCATCACAAGAGACTCGATTCGATAATTAGCTAGTCATAACGTGATGCAAAGAGTTCACATATTGTCTATGCAACTTCATTTTGTCTCATCGTAGCTGCATATTCATGTTTGTTCGATTATGAGCACTATTCAAGTCATCGATATTGATCAAAACTGATACTCAAATTTGTAAAAGAACAGCCACATTCAACACATACAAGAGGTGGCAAAAAAATTTCTGAAGGGTCAAATATCATTTCCAATTAAAAGCAAGGAGCCACAAGCTCAAACCTTCCACAAAAAGCAGTGTATAACACAATTTAAGCTAAAAACCCAATATAAAAACAAAACAAGAGTCATAATCAGCACACAAAAGGTGGGCCTCACCCCACCACAAATAAAAACAATTTGTCCTCAAATGCAAATGAAGTAAAGTATCCAAAAGTGAAAGAAAGTAAGACAAAGAGGGAGGTAAAGAAAGGATCTTGTCTATGTAGTCTCTCCATCTGTCTGGGCCTCAGTGCCCGGTGCAGCAGTTTGTACTTGGGCATCAGAGCCCGGGGTCACCTCAAGAAGACCAATAGTACCAGATCCACCAGGAGCTTCCACAGGTGTATCCGTCAAAAAGTTTTGCACAGCTGCATAGAATCCCCGGGCCCATGAAGGGATATAGGAGCCTCGGGGAGTAGTCTCCCTATCATAAATGGGCCTCTTGCCCTTGCCTTTATTTCCATGTGGAGGTTTTTGTCTTCTCTTCTTGGGAGGATTTGACCCCCTTTCATTTATTGTGATATCTCGTGCTCTTTTCTGGGGTGGCATGACAATATTGGTCTTTACCAAATCTCGGGATACTCAGACTTCTCCCTGCTAGACTCAACAACATGCAAGCACAACCCCACAAGATTTAATCGATTTTAAGGCACAAAAATATGGGATTTAAACAATATAAACACTACGGGCAAGATTTACACAGGCATAAGAAAAAATAATTAAGATCAGAGAGGACCAGCACACATCAATAATATAAGATCATTGCAAATGAGTACAAAATTGCTAAAAATAAATTTGGGGTTCGGAAAACCAATCTTAGATGCCGATTAAAATAATTTTGAAATGCTAGGAGGCAATGTAATCTAAATCCGAGCACAAATCAACGACTAACATACTCTAAAAGTGCAAAAATATATAAACTAGAGTGCGGGTTTGAGTTTGGGAAGATAAAAAGCGAAGGGAAGTGAAAGAGTTTGAAACTTTTGAACCTTTGGCCTTAAAACCGTCCAGTTCTTGCCCAGTTGGCAATTTTAATCGTGCTCTCCGACACATTTGGTGATCCGCCGATTGGTCACTTACCTTGCCGAGTTTTACAAGACCTCCAGTTAATGTGGGGGTCCAAACGGTGGACTAGATCGCGATCGCTGACCTGTTCGGCGATTCGCCAAGCTTCTCCTGGGATCGCCGAGTTTTAAAGACTCCAATTTGAAGATGTCTCGAGTCAAACGGCGGATTAGGTCGAGCTCGCTGACCTCCCCGGTGATGCGCCGACTGGACGATTTACTCGTCAACCTGCACTTTCCAAACACTTTCCACACTTTAACCTAAACAATCAACACACCATTATTTACCGAAACAAAAATAAAACAATAAAAGGGTCTTGGGTTGCCTCCCAAGTAGCGCCTTAGTTAATGTTGTGGCACGATGCAAGTCAACATTTAAACTCCAGTAGTGGGGTTTGCCTTATCTTTATAAGGCAGCCCCTCTTCTGACTCTTGCTGCAATAGGGTATTAAACCTTTGCCACAACTCATAAATGGCTTCACCCTCCAATTGCTTGAAATTTAGAATGTTATCCCTAAAAATCATCAATCTCAAAAGAGGGTGATCCATTGTGTCACTGCTACTACTGATATGCTCAATTTTTCTGTTCAAAACAGCAACACAAAAACCAAAACTAAAAATTAAGTAAGTTCAACTATAATTAACAAGAACAAAATTCAACTTAACTAAAAAATTTCAACCAACACCACTACCAGACAGCGGCGCCATTTTGACTTCACGTATCAAGACACTACTTCGGTTCAAGTGACAATGATCGCGTGTAGTGATATAACCCAACCAAGGGTTGGGATCGTTCCCACAGGGAGTGGTTTCGAGAATTAATAGAAAAGTAAAATCAAGTTCTAATCAATCATAGATGTAAATATTAACGAATAAAAACATACTAAATCTAAGGGGTGATGCAAGCGTCAATTATCAAGGGGGGTTGTATTAGCTAATCAACAAAAACAACAAAAATATAAGGAAATGAGATAGTGAGACGGGATTCTTGGGATGTGATAGGAATATAGGATAAAAGACACTATCGGGTAAATGCTATTGATAGTACATCGTTGAATATTTGTAACTAGGCTAGACTTTAGTGGGGGTAAATTCTCCCTCGAGCAACTTACACCAAATTAACTCAGTTTCTCTCAAACACCAAGTTGCCGCTTTTAATCACAGCCTCCACCTTAGCCCATTCACTCTCTTGAGCTTAAAGTGTGGGAGAGGGCCTAGGATTCACTCTCTCGAGCTGAACCCACGATGACCCAATAACCACCGGCTATCGATTTAG
>JAJOOS010019556.1:0-21448 GCA_029582725.1 Solanum chiquidenum
GTCAAAGGTTCCATTTTGGGATCCCTTTTCTCTAAAAAATAAAATGAAATAAAATGTGTCATTTATTTAATTATTTTCTTGAAGTTAACCAAATATTGCACCGTAATATTCTTATGTTAAATCATTATTTTCCTAAAAATAGTCAAATATATTTATAGTCAAGTCGCAGGTCAACCGCATGTTAGCGGGCACTTCGAATGCTTAAACCCTTCTCGAAGTGTAAATTGAACCCCGAACCCTCTTTTGGTATTTTCGAATGATTTTTTCTGTTTAAATCTTTGAAAATTATAAGTTTTCTTGATTTCTTTAAAAAATTAAGTGGCGACTCTTTCCTAAGTATTTTTCTCTAATTGTTTTATACTTAGAACATTTCAAAAAGTGATTTTTTCTAGAGATAGTCAAATCACGGCACGACACTTATTATACAAATTATAATGTATAAATGAATTTATACAAAATTGAATAATTTGTATAAAATTGGATGTTTGTAGTGAATTATACAAATCAAAAGCTCCATAGCAAACATAAAATTTGATATGGAACACAATTATACAAACTATAGCTATAACATACTGTGAAAGTTTCTCTACTTTAATTTCCCCTCAAATAAATAGTAATAGAGATATAAAATATATAATAGATACCGTGGGTGATTTTCAAAGTTTCTTTATTAAAACAAAAAATAAAAAATAAAATTACACTAAGAATTAACAAGCAAAAAAGAAAATGCAAGTAAGAAAGAAAAAGTAAAAGAAAAGATTAAAATTGAAAAAAAAGAGTAGGGAAATAAGTACATTATGGGTCCCACAATATACATGTGGCAGCCAAATGAGGCCTCACACAATTGACAATATGTGTGCCTCGCCTAGAATAAAAAAATTCATAATTTGAAATTAAATGCAAACATGTTGATACCCCAATCCTTACCCGCTCTTATATGAGGAATTGACACAGATAGACAAGTGTTACCTATAATTGGCAATATATAGCCTGATATTAATTAACAATTAATAAACAAATAAAATAATGGCACATATTAGCCTAAAAGTAATAAATAGACATTTTTATTTTTATTTTAAAAATAATAAAAGATATTTAATATCATCTCTCTTCTAACTTCCAACTATTACTCCTTAAAACTAGCAAAAGATTATTTAGAATTATCTCTCTCCTTTCAAATTATTACGCATTTTTTAAAATAGTAAAAGAAATTAATTTCATCTCTCTTCTAGCTTCCAACCATTTTCCTTAAAACTAGCAAAAGATTATTCAAAACTCTCTCCTTTCAAATTATTTCGTATTTTTTAAAATAATAAAAGAAAATTAATACCATCTCTATTCTATCTTCCAACCATTTGCACTTTAAACTAGCAAACTACTGTTCAAAATTATATTTTTTCTTAAAATTAGCAAATAATATTTTGATTATGATTATTCTTATTTCAAAGGTACTCATTACCTGCCAATTATTTTGTCTTTGAACTCAATCCATATTCACTTTACAAATTTGTATACATTTATTTAAATTGGTATTCATTAATCCATATTCATCTAATAGATTGGCATACATTTGTTCGTATTCATAATAAATTGGTATACATTTATATTTATGTGCAATAATATCTTTCAAATTTTACATAGGTATACATTTGTCTTGGATACATTTGTCCATATTCATTTATCAATTGGTATACATTTTTTTGCATTAATATCTTTCTAATTTTACATTTGTATTGGATACATTTGTTCGTATTCATAATAAATTGGTCTATATTTATTTGCATTAATATCTTTCTAATTTACATAGGTATACATTTGTATTGGATATATTCATCCATATTATTTATAAATTGGTATACATTTGTTGGGAATAGTATATTTCTAATTTTACATAGGTATACAGTTGCTTGTTTTTGGAGTGCAATCAACGAAATTCATTAACAAATTTAGATAATTTTACATTGTTATGTATTTGTGTGTATTCATTAAATTTAGATACATTTGTTGGATACAAAATAAATATTCATAAATATATTAATTAATTATTTATTAAAAATTGAAAAAACGTCAATTTCAGAAATCATGAAACGTTGTAATTTTTGAGGGAAGAAAACGTTGTAAAATTATAATACAAATACGAATAAATCTTAGATCCAACTACAAGATAAAGAATGTAGAAAATCTCAACTTTTTAAAAATTAACCCAGACAATCATTATAAAAAAAAATTGGAATGATTGGAGTCACTTATTGTGAAGAGTTATTGCTGTGATTGATCTTTAAATGGAGATATTTTAGAGATGAAGGTAAAATTCTAAACTTGAAAGAGGGAGAAAAAAGAAAGAAAGAAAGAATTGAAAAATACATAATTTTTTCTGTGACAAATTATAAGGAGAGAGAGAAAAATGAACAATAAAAGCAAATGTTCTAACTACTAAGAAATAGAGAGAGAAAATAATTTAAAAAAAAAAGAAAATTACGCGTATAAGCAAACATATACTAGTTAATTACTTAATATAGTTATAGTTTACCTTAATTACAATTCGCGACTTACTTTTAGCTATAATTACACAACTCAACTTTTTAGTTTTGTATAATCCGCGCATTTGTATAATTCGGAATTTGTATAATATAATTTGTATAACTTTTGTATAATTCAGAATTTGTATAATATAATTTGTATAACTATTTACACTTCTGATGTTTGTAATTGTATAAATTCGTTATTTTGAGTTTATACAAAAAGAACTGAATTATACAAATGTACCCGCGAATTATACAAACCTGCGAATTATACAAATCCGCGAATTATACAAATGAGGCAGCTTAAACTATAGCTACAACTCGTAAATATGTAAACTATAGCTATGGAGCATAATTAAGTTTATTATAATGGCTATTTGTGAAAGTTCCTCTAAAAAAAAGAATGTGGCTATTTTATGCCAAATAATTATTAAGAGAATCTTTTTTTGCTAAAAAATTTAAACTGGACTATTTATTGCCAATAAAGTCTATGGGTTGTCATGCTATGCCATTTTTTCTTACAGTAGTAGTACAATATTGCTGACCAAATTTACTCGCTCTTTCGTTTTAGTTGTGATATTTATTTTTCATACATTTTTTTATTTTAAAAATATTAATAAAATAATAACTAATTTTCCCTTATATCTTTAATCTTTTACCATAGTAATATCTCTTTTTAATAAATGTTCTTTTATTTATGAAAAAAATGAGTCAAAAATATTTTTGAATTATGCAAAATTAAATAAAATACACTAAGTTAATAATTTGGTTTAAAAAATATTTTTACTGTCAATTTTTTAGTCTAAAATAATTTGATATTTTTAATTTAATAAATAAATCCAACTAAAAGAAGACCGATCCAACTTAATTTTATAACTTTTCGATGAATGATAATCTATCATTTTTTTATCGCTTCCAAATGTATCCCATTTTTTCCCTCAATTTTGCATATCCATTTTCAAGATTTTCACCTAAACTGATATTCATTATTTCCTTTCTTAGCTCATTTAAAATACCTAAAGAAACTTTAATCAATCAAACGACTAAAAGGGTCATATGAATTGAACAGAATTTACTACAATATTATTATTTCTGATACACTGATAACTTTTGCAAGAATAATTAATAATAGTAACTATTTCTCCCTAAAATTAAGTTTCTTCGTAACCAATAAAATGTAACACAAATATATTAACTACATTTATGAAAAGAGGTGTTGGGGGTTGGTTGGTTGGGGTTGTTGAAAGGAATTTACTCTTTTTATTGAAACTGTATTTATAAAAAAAAAAAATAGAAATTTAAAAAGGGCTAAAATATAGAGTAAATTATCGCTCATCGAAAGGTTGAGTTGTTTTGCTATTGTGATTTTTGTGTTAGTAGTGTGAAAGTTTGATGGTAAAGTATTTTTATTTTTGGAAATAAATTTATAATATATAATTTTAATAAAATCATAATTCTGTGATCATTTATGAAATTTACCCCCATAACTACTCCATTCTTATCTCCTCCTTAAATACTAACAACAAAAATTAAATTTAACCTCCTATTTCACATAACTCTCTCGTCCTTTTTTATGCTTTGATTTTATTTTAAATTTTTTACCTACAATTTTTTTTTCTCAATTATTCAGAATGGAAAGATTCGAAGTCAAGATTAAGCATAACCCTTCTCCCAAAACTCAAAAAGTTATGTTAATTTTTCAAATTATTTAGAGAATTTTGGGATTTGCTTTCTGTTTAGGTGCTGTTTGGAGAATTATGACTAGTAAACAAGTTCTCTTTCTTGGCCTTGATGCCCGTTACACCTATTCTCCTTCAATGAAGTAAGTAATTAAAAAAATTATAATTAATTAGTACTAATTAATTTAGATTGAATTTCTTTTTTTTTAAATGATAATTTTTTACCCTTAATTTTCAGATTTTTTGCATATCCAAATATCATTGGATGTACCTCATCTGTGTTTCTCTATTTCTTGTTCTGATTTGTTGTTATAAAAAACATCTTCACTCCAACAAGTACTTTTTTTTACTTGTTCCTCCATGATTTGGTACGTCCCCTCCTTAATTTATTTTATTGGCGAGCGGTTAAATGTGTAACTTTCTTTATTATTATTATTCCCCTTTGTACTATTTTCTCCTTTAAATTTTCAGCTTGATCATTTCCTTCGTAGTTTTCACTCTCTTAAATTACAGATGATATAAAATCTAGTGCTAATTTTCCTACAATGCTAAAAAAATAAAATGTAAATGACATGCATAATAGTCAAATGAAAAGCTTAAAAAGGGCGTTAACATTAGCGTATAATAAGACATGTGAAATCTCTTGACCGTCAGATTTTCAAATTTTAAGATGAGGAAAATACTTTGTCCATTTTATTTTAATTGGTCTTTATATTAAAAAAATATTATTTATCTTACCTAATCAAGAGAAATAACTTTATAAGGTTTCAAAGTATAATTAATAAAGTGAATTTAGTAAAATAAACACCTAAATAAATATTTTCAAGTCAATATGAGTCTAGTAAAATGAAACAGACAGAATATTAAATTAAATTTCAATCCTAGTCAAAGATCCTTTACAAAGAAAAAAAATCAACGAAATCATTTGTCTATTAATTCATAATATGTCCAAGAAGCCAACAATATCAGCCACAATTAGCTTATAAATGATTTGATTATGTAAATATATTTTTTATCGGTCAATTCATAAAACTTAAAATAGGTAGTTTCTTTACTAGTAGTTAAAATTTAATTATAGTATTAATTAAATGGCAGTTTGTGTTTGGATTACTGGTGGCTGGATGTGCAGCAGCAACATCAATAGGATATGTGGGTAAATATGGGCAAAAACATTCTGGGTGGAATCCTATATGTAACTTTGTTCCTAAATTCTGTCACAAAGCTACACTCAGTCTAACTTTATCTTACATTGCTATTATTTTCTACCTTTGCCTCACTATTATCTCAGCTAACCAATCAAGACACATTATTAAGTGAATGATAATCAATATGTATTTCACTAATTTATGCGTGATTAATTAGTGTTTCATGTAATGTATGCCTAAAGAGAATGGTGTACTTTGAGATAAATGGAAGAAACTATAACCTTTTATTACCGTTCTGTGTTTTAAATTTTTATTTTCAATCTGATGTCTGATATTCGCATTGAGGCCTGACTAATTCTAAACAGATTGAAAAGTTTCACATTGAAAGGTTAATTGCTTCCAAACAAAAATGAGTTTTCCGTCATATTGGATTCATTAAAATCTCTTAGAAGTATATTAAATGGCAGGAATAGTATTCAGAGGTTTGCCTCTCATAAAAGGGGCAAAAGCCCCTTAATTATCATGAAAAATATGCCTCATAACTTTGTATTTTGAAAAAAATAAAATTAAGTAAAGAATATATATGAAAATTCATGGAAAAAACTTTACATTATAGGCTAGAAAATTCATAAAAAATGTACAAGATGTCTAGATATTGAGATGTTAGAAGAATCTCAATATCTCGTTCATGTTTATTCGTTATAACTAAATGGAAAAAAGGCATAAATTCACCCTCGAACTTTTCTCGAAAAGTCAGTTACACGCTTAAACTAATATGGTGACCTATTACACACATCTGCTACTAAATAGTGATTTTTTTTACCTCCTAAGACGTGTAGCACCACTCTCACAATGAGAGGTGTATCACCCTTGCGCCACATCAATGCCATGTCACTGCCATATCAGATGTCATGTCAAATTTTGACTAAAATTCTCCATATCATTCAATCGTTTCTTCTTCAATGAACACCACCATGAAACCACTACCATTGCCGCCATATTACTACCAATTATATATATTTCACCATGAAAATCAAAATAGTCACCATAAATTTCACCACCTACGATCAAATCCACAATCGAAATTATACTATCACCATTATCCTCATAAAAATTAGAAAGATCCACAACAAAATTTGACACCCATAAACAAATTCATCACCAAAATTACATCATCACCGTCAAAAGATACAAACCCACCACCAAATATCACTACCACCATTGTCAATATCGATTTTTTCTTCTCCACCACCTTCAATTCCCGCTTCTTTGTCACCCCACGCCAACAAATCCATCATTATATTTTATTTTTTTAACTTAATCATCAATTTTATCAACCATCAACAAAGCCGAAGAGAAAAATCAAATATAGTGAAAATGGTGAAATCGAATAAGCATTAAAATAAGATATGATGGGAGGTGGGGGGGGGAAGGATTTTGGTGGAGGTATAGTGGAGTGGATGGAAATTGGGTATGAAAAAATGATGAAAAAAATAAAGAAGAAGAAGAAGAAGATGGTTGCATGTGAAGAAAAAGAAGAAGAGGCGTTGGCTGGGGGGTGGAGGGTGAGGGTAGGGTGATAGTAAAAAGAAGATTTTAATTTATTTATTTTTACTTTATTTACTGTCAAACGCACTTTTCTTTTTTTCTTTTTATTTATTTATTGTCACGTCAGTTTTAAGGGGTAAAAAACTTTATTTTTAAATAGTAAAGGTGTGTAATAAGTCGTCATGATAGTTTAAGCGTGTAACTGACTTTTCGAGACAATTTCAAGGGTGAATTTATATTTTTTCCCTAACTAAATCGACGCATCAAACTTCATTGGGCCCAAGCAAAATAAAATAGAGTAAACTACATAAATCTCACTAGTTTAGGTCCTAATTACTAGGATTCCCACCGATAGTTTCAAATATTAATTTCTATACCATATTTTGTCTTTTGGATACATGTATATATCTGTCGGTTTGAATATTCCAGAGTAATTGAGGTTTAATTAATAACTCTAACAAAGATCTGACCTTAGTGTATCAACTTTAACAAATTTTCCTAAAATAACGAAATCATACAACTAAACTAATTCTCTAATGGTAAACTTCATCTTCTTGGCATCCTATACCATATTTTGTCTTTTGGATACATGTATATATCTATCGGTTTGAATATTTCAGAGTAATTGAGGATTAATTAATAACTCTAACAGAGATCTGATTCCTTAGTGTATCAACTTTAACAATTTTTTCTAAAATAACGAAATCATACAACTAAACTAATTCTCTAATGGTAAACTTCATCTTCTTGGCATCATTTTTTTTTTGTTCCTTGCGATTGAGAATTTTTTCAACAATGGTCAATATCATCATATTACATCCTATGCCATATTTTTTCGTCTAATAATAATTATCCGCTATACTATTTTGGGATGTCTAACATAATTTATTCATTTTATAAAATTAATGGATAATTTTATACTTAGTTCCTAAGTTACCCTTATCATTAGTTATAGTCATTTTGCTATTACATTTTTCAAGACATTATATTGATTATATTTAAAGAGTGATATAGTAAAATCACTCTTCTATTTAAAGTTTCTTAATAAGTGTGAAAAATAAATAGTGGACAAGTATTATTGGACAGAAAGAATATTTTTTTGTTGAAAGGATAAAATGGGGTAAGAGAATGATAAGGTAGGAAAGTGAACCCTCAACAATAAATTAAGCATTCAGGTAGTCAATCAGTTCAGCTACTAGAATTCCTCATAATGATGTTTAAAATTTCTTTAAAAATTATAAAATCTCTACCTCTCAGTTTAATTATACATGACTATATAGTTTGTTTGTTCTTTCAAGAAAAAAAACATTAATTGATAATGGTTAATTTTGTTGTAAATTAACAAAAAATTATTACTATTTCTATTAAATGACGGAATAAAAGATTCATGTTAGCCATGGTTTATTCGAATTTTATAGATAATGTTTTTTGTTGTTGTAGTGAAACAAGTGACTAGATAGAAAGAAAAAAATTGGAACCTATGGTATATCATGTATAACTTTTATCCTTTTTGAAATCCAGGATAACCCGCAACCGCTACAACCTCTGCCACAATATATGCCCTTTGGGTGAGCAGTTTGTGCGCACTAGATAAACCCACTATATGTATAACTTTTATCAATTTCAAAAGATTGTAAGTTTTGCATTGCTACTATCTCTTAGGAACTTATTATTATTTTAAATAAAAAGGGAAAAAGGGCACAAAATGCGTCAAAACTCAAAAGCCCAACAAGTCGAAGGCCCATGTTATTGATCGGCCCAAGTGTTACTATGCAATCTCTGACCAAGTTCAATAAGGCCCAATAGTGTTATTAATGATACATGTATCTGATGGAGGTGTAATTATGAATATGGTATTGGAATATGTTGGAGTTGAGTAGGGTGGAAAGGAAACAAAGTATTGATTGAGTGAGGGACGTAGGCCCCGTCGAATTTGATGCAATAAGAGAAGTATTACCAAATATAAATGTCCCTTCATAGAACCACACATGCATGAAAATAGTTAAATGCCCACATTTGTTTTGTGTAATTAAACCTATGGACATGAATGTCTCGACTACATTGATTAATAAAGTGAGACGAGAACTATAAAATTTTAGTTTTAAATTCTTATAGAGACAAATATATTATAGGTGATTTCTTTTTATCTATTTTAATTTTATTGAACAAAATTATATACTGTGAATTAATTGCGCAAACTGATCCAGACACCATAGTTATAAAATAAAAATAAAAATGATATATGAACCCACAATAATTTCCACCCAACCTTCAAGTTCTTTTCTTTCATTGTTATTATCTAAAGAATTTTTATTATATGGTGGGACTCGAAGGTGACTTGTTCTGTCCTATGACAGAGATTATTATTTTTCCCAACATTCACAATATCTGTATAATTTATAAATGTTATAGAGACGTATTCGTTTTGGAAGCTCAACTATTAAAGCAAACACGTAACTAGCTAGTTGATTTCCCCACTAGCGAATGCTTGAAATTAATCCCTGCAACTCATCAATAGGTTTGAATATTGAGGGCAATAATGTCAACATAAAATATTACGTCACCTAGTTTAATATTTTTAATTGAGTATTTGTTTATCAAATTGGTCCATAATTTTAACTTCAAACTTGAAATTTATTACGTCACCTAGTTTAATATTTTTAATTGAGTATTTGTTTATCAAATTGGTCTATAATTTTAACTTCAAACTTGAAATAGAATTTTGGAGTTGAAAAGAAACATGTTTTGGTTTTCTCAAGTTCTCACACATAAAAAATCAAATGTGTTCTCATGTTCAAATACAATTTCTATCAGTCTCACATTAGTTTCATTATATGGTTTGCAATCTTCCCGAGCTAATTTTTGTGGTTGAGATACAATGGTCATTTTCTTTATTGTGGTATCAAAGTTAACTCAATCTCAATTCATTGTTCACGCTCTAGATATTCAATCATGAACGCACATGGGATGTGAGAGTCTAACCTCAACTTTTTATGGATAGAGGATTTCTCTTAATATAATCTTAACTAATTCTCACCTCGAGCTAATTTTGAGATTGAATCAGACTCAAAATTTGTTTGTTTATCGATTTCAACTTTCATGTTACTTTCTCTTAAATGTCAATCAATTCATGTCATTACGCCTACTAAAAATGGAGTCAAGTCACAATTGCCAACTTGAATAAAACATAGGTATTCTGGCAGCTACTTAAGATTAGACAGCTTGATCTTTCTATCCATTCTTAGCCATTGCAAGCAGCAAACACTAACTGACATATGTTTGGTTGATAAAATAAGGCTATGAAATTAGAAAAGGAAAGAAATTTATAAAGATAGATCATTGCATGTTTGGGTAACTACCAGCAGGAAAATGAGTTTTTAGATAATGTATAAGACAAAAGCACATGCTTCCAATCTTACAATTATGGGCCTACTACCAGCTGCTACTTAGCTATATAAATATAATACTATCTCAAAACATAGCAAAATTACAAATTGACTTAATCTAAATAGCTTTGTCTCTGCTTGATACAACTAGAGAGAAATAATCATATGAGAAGAACCTTTTAACTTTTTTCTACATTTATCATTACTACTGGAATTTTGATCCGTCAAAATGGATTAGAACTATGGCGCTAGCTCAACTCATTGAGGCTAATAGGCACGACCCAAGTTAGCTCGTTGGACCGGGTCAGTTTGTGGGCTAAAATAATTTAATTCTAATTTTCCCATTAAAGAAACACACAATTTTTTAAAAAACTAATACTAAGGAATAAGTAAAACAAAAGTAGAGCAAATACTTGACTGTTGACTGATATATTCCAATTTTAAGAAGTTGTGTTTTTTTGTGATATCATCACTTTAGTGACTTAAATATTAAATATCCTTTTTTTTTGTATTGTAGTGCCATTAATTTGTTTGATTAAGTTCCTTTGAACTTTTAATGGAAAGCTTTGCATAAATTGTGGAGTCTTTATACACTAATTAAGAAGCTAAAGTTAGAGAGGACGGGGGGATACAGTACATTGTTGGGCCAAATTTTCATTTGTTAATATAAAGTCGTATAAAGAATAGTAATGAAATGGTGTGGGATTTGTGCTTAGAATACTGAATTTGTGCATAGAAATGCAGGGTATTGATGCCCACACTCCATAACTACTTACACACTGACACTCTAACCATAACACCAATCTCATTTTCATAATTGCTTCATTCTTTTGATATAACCGCTGACTTTCATTTTCTAAATACTTGTAATTATCATACTCTAGTTTATAAATAACTAACTGTCTTCATCACAATTATCAAAAATTACCTACTACTCCACACTTTAAAACAATTATTTGACAATCAGGTATACATCTGTTATTACTTGTATCACAATATATATTTTCTTTCCCTCTTTTCTTGTTTATACATATCATATCATGATGACCCTGCATGATTTGTGAGTAATCTAACAAAATAACTTGGTTAAATATAGCACAAAGTCATAAATACCGGTATGTCATGATTTGTGTGGTTTTGGTTCCTCTTTACCATCTCTGTTGCTCAGCTTAAGAATACCTTAGTCTAGAATTTAATCAAACAAACTAATCACACGATTTGGGATATTAGTTCTCATGTATCATGCGTTGTGCTCTAATCACTAGACCAAAAACTATGGGTGATTTCCAAGCTCATGAGACTTCTTCTGTGGTTTGGTATTCCATATTCCTAATTTGATTAAAAAATGCGATTAGGTTAAGCTACCCTCTGTTGAATATTCCAGCAAAAATTATTGATTGTTATTTGTGAGTGACAGCGTTGGCTTGGTCCCTCAACTATCGATGAAAGATACTTCCTTCCATTAAAATTGAAAGAAGATGTGAAAGTTACATGAGACAACATCAACTAGCAAACACATCTTTGCAGTTCCACTAATACTAATGATGGATAGTTGAACTTCTTTTCATATAACCATTGGGTCCAGACACCAGCTTAAGCGTAGCTCGATTAATTTGATGGGATACATGTTATATCTCATTATCAACTTATACACAAATTCAATGATTTGAAGGTTCATGAATTGTTGATAAATTCCATTGCCAAAAGCCTTAATTCATATGGTCCATGATTGAATCAAGTATGATGATCAATTCTGACACCAATCTAATGAAATTTATGGCACCAACATCTTCTCATAAAGGGAACAAATTCTTAATAAATGCACAACAGATCAAGAACTCAAAGAGAAAACTTCTTCACTTAATTTATTTGATAGAAAAACAAGAAGGAAAAACCTATCAAGTTAGGTCAACAACCCAAAGATATTACATAAAACTTCTCCTCTATCTAGTAGTACTTGGCAAATATCTAGCCTACTAACCAACATTTACTTTTTTTTCTTCTACCACTAACTTATAACCACAATCTATGAACATGATCAAGAAAAAAACAAAAACTTTGGAAAATTACATTCGTAATCGTAAGATTCAATTTAGAAAAATAAAAACTTGATCTTTATTTATACATACAGATTGATTGATTGCATTTTCCTTGTGTTGTTGTTGCTGCTCAATGTCTGGTGAAAACTCCCCATAGTTTGCCTCTACCAAGACAATCCAAGAGCTTTTTAGCTCCTTCAATCTCCATCTCAGCTAGCTTTTGTAAATGCACACAAGCCCCTGAAGCCACCATTTGTTTCCGGCAATTCTTGGAGTAAACAAGCGAAGCCAATAACGAAACAGGGTGTCTTTTGTCTAAGTTTTGTACCAAAGGATCTAAAAGTTGAACTGCATTCACAATACCCCTTTCTTCCTTCCTGAAAATCTTTCGATTTCCAGCGTAAATCATCAAACTTGACAATGCACTTGCAGCTGCTTCTTTCTCTTCCACGGATTTACCTTCTGTGAGTCTCACCAGTGGCGGAATGCACCCGATTTCGCCTAATTCTTTTCGGGTTCTTGTGTTGTATCCCAAATCATAAATTGCTTTTGCTGCAGCAATCCTAACACCTAAAACCCCACAATTCAGAACACCGACAATTCGAGGTAAAAATTCATTGTCCACAATTACATCAGCTATTGATGGGCAAGAAGCTAACGTTCTTAGCATAAGAACAGGGACTTCTAGACTCTGCACTGAAGGAGCAGAATCCCAGAAATTCTTGATGCTTTCGATTCCACCTTCCCTGGCTACCAAGAGTTTCATATTGGTATCTCCAGAAATCAAATTAGACAAGCAAGAAATTGCATTTTCTTGGGCTAATGCTGTCCCCGAATTGGATAACCTTAAAAGGATCATAATTGCGTCTTCTTCAAGGAAATTCTCTTTAATTTCTTCGAAAACAGCTAAATTTTTTAGCACTGCAGCTGCCATAGCTTGAGAATTGGGTGTTCCCGTTTGGCAAATTTCTAACAATGATGAAATTCCTCCTCTTGACCCAATTGCTCTTGCATTCTCCTTTGTATGACCCAATGCTTGCAAAGCTATACATGAATTTTCCTTCCCCAAAACACTCCCAGATTCAAGAACCCTTAAAAGATTGTTGAGAATACACAAACCTTCGGCGATCAAAACATGCTTGCTTGAATCAACAGTTGAGATTTTAGCAATGGCGGTGACTGTTTTCTCCTTGATCTCCGGCGAAGAGCTGGAATCGAGTAACCGCACAAGCACCGGAACAATTCCTTGAGCTACTGCAATCAATACATTCTTGTCATCTTCCTGTAACAACCCAAGCAACGAATCCAACACCGAGTTCTTCGACTCAGTCGTCCCGATCTGAAGCCGAGTTATCAGATTCCTCGATTCCGCACGTATAGTCTCCCTCTTCGATGTAATATTCGTCGAAACAACACCGTTTTCTTGAAGAACCCCATTCTTAACAAGAACCTCCAAATCTCTTACATGGTTATCAATTTTTGCAGCAACCGAATCAATATCATTCTGGGTCTTGAGTTTACCTTCAGGCGGGTTCGCAGTGTGGCAAATGGAAGAGAGAGAAAAAGCGTCCTTCAGAGTAACAGAAAGCGCCAGAAGTAGGTCATTGTAAAGGGGATTGTGGAAAGCGTTAATGGGGGCAGTGGAGAGGTCAGAAAGGTGAGACTGGAGTATAGATAGTTTGGTTCTGATTAAAGACCATTTGCCTTTGAAGCTTTGGGTGTGGGGAATAGAATCAAGAAGAGATTGAAGGATTAGGGAATTGGAGTGAATGGGGTTAGTCGGATCGTTTTCAGGTACTTTCATGGCGGCTTTTTTAGCACAGAGAGAGGGAGGGAAAAATGAAAGAGAAAGAGAAAATGTGCGTTGTTTAGGGTATAGAGAGAAGAGGAAAGTGATGAGTAACATGAAAAAGAATTGTACAGCAAAAATGTGAAGAGAGGAAAATAATGTAAAGCTTGCGGCGTCAACTGCGGACGCAACATTAAGTGCGTGCTCATCACCCTCCCCAATATTTACATTTAATAAATAAAGTAATACGATATAATTGCCTGTTCAAATATACTCGACATAAATATGATTCGAATAAACCTATCTTCTATACCTTAATTGTTTCATTTGAATATATATTATTGTCATGCATACAATAGGTAATTAATAACTCTATCATCTATATGAAAAATCATTTATTATTTTATTTCTTTGAGTGAATTTGGACTCTATACAATTTCCATCTCATTTTAATATAAATAATATACCATTGACACTATTAATGAAAGCTAGGTAACTACCAACTATCAGCTAACCTCTCCCCTTAGAATTAGGATAGTCAACAAGTCCAAGAGAAGGAAATGGACAACCAAAAGTTATATTCCCCCTTCCCTAGTCTATAGCAAACTTAGTAAAGATATTCCCAATTTGTTCTCATTCCAGCTAAACATAAAATGAAATCAATTTTAATAAATAGCATTTTATGTGACATAGATTTAAATTAATTAAGTAGGCGTTTGGTCATGCGATATCATATCACGATATGGTATCGTAAGATGGAATTAGCATTTGGACATGCAATTTTACGCTGATTCCATCTCATAATTCCATATCATGAGATGTGATACCATATTCTCCAAAAACCATGATATGGAATTATATGAGAATTCCATATCATGATTTGATATATTTTAATACAAAAATTGATCCACGAGTTTATATTTTGTTAAAACAACCCCACATTTATATCTACTAACTATTTATTTCATATGTAAATAAAATTTATAATCACAACATTACTTTTTAAAAATTATTATTCTCACCGACAAATTTATTATTCTCACCAACATATAGTGTTGGTGCGATTAATGGAACATATATAGAAGGGGAGGTTCCTAAAGCGGTGCAACGAGCATATCGTAATCGCAAAGGAAGAACATCACAAAATGTTTTATGTGCTTGTGATTTTGATACGTGATTTACCTTTGTTGTTGTTGGTTGGGAAGGTACTGCACATAATAGTAAAATACTTGAGAATGCACTTGTTGAACCAGCGTCACAATTTTCATTTCCGCCACATGGTAACTTTAATTACATCCTTAGAATAAATATTATTTATTTACACAAAGCTGTCTCATATACATCACATATGCTTTGAGTAATTCTTTATAAAATGTTTGTTGGTAGATAAATATTATGTTGTTGATTCTGGTTTCTGAAACACAAAAGGATTTTTAGCTCCATACAAAGGACTATGCTATCATTTGCAAGATTACTGAGGAAATGAAAGAGAGCATCAAAATGCCAAAGAACTGTTTAATTATAGACAGTCATTTATTTGCAATGTGATTGAACGGACTTTTGGAGCTTGGAATACAGAAATAAGGCATAACCATTATGATATTGATACACAAGTGAAAAATGTCGTAGTTTGTGCAGTGTTACATAATTATTTGTGAGAATACCAAAGTACTGGTGAAATATTTATGGTCTATGAACATGAAGATATAGTTGCAGATGATATTGACCAACACATGACTCAAAGTAACAATGTTGGTTCGCCTTCTCGGTCACATGATCGAGAAATGCAAGTTCAACGTGGGAAAATTGTTCGTACTATGTGGGAGAATTATATTAAAGACTAGTGCACTACAATTTATGTTCAATTTTTTTTTATTAAATTAAAGTTAGATGAAATAATTACTTAAGTGGAGAATAAATAACTTTTTAATAATTTATTATGCGATTTTATAAATTTTTGTTTATTTGATAAGATTGAATAAACAATTAGGGTTATTTTAATAGTTTTACAACTTATGGAATTCTTATGCTTATGTGAAAATATACAACACAAAAATTATATATCGCATGTCCAAACAAAACTTCAATTTCATCTCATGATTTCATATCATAATTTCATATCGCATGGTCAAACAGGCCCTAAATATTAAAATGAATCGAAATCAGTTTTAAGGTACAATATTTTTGAAGGGAAAATAAAATAAATTTTAATATGGTTGATGTGAGATTTACGCGCTTATTAGTGAGAGTAGTAAAAGAGGATCATGTAATAGTACTGTACAACTAGCATTGCCTGGAAAGTCGAGCCAAAAGTTGGTCAGACTCTGACAAGAGGTAAAAAGGCACACACTCCATTAACGCTTCCTTGGGCCCCCCATTTTACTACTGGGCTTTCTTCGGGGGCCCAAAACTTTCTAATAACCCACCACTTTTATGAAAGGTAAACTTGCCAAGTTTCCAAGTGATTTTCGCGGTAGCCGTATTCACACTTGCCTTTACTGTTTTTTTTTTTTTTCATCGGAGCGAAGGAATCTGATTGGTTGAGTTAAACATGTTATTTATCCATCCAGTACGTATGTCGTCTTGTGTTCCATTTTTTCTCTTTAATTTCTTTCATAAAAAGGATACCTTTATATACTCTTTCTATCTAGTACATTTTTGTTTGGTCTTGGTCCCTTTTAACAAATTTAAAAAGATTTAATATTATCTTTATAATTAAATAATATTTGTTAAATTTAAAATTTTAATACTCCATATTTTTAAACTATTTATTAAAGATAAAACCAATAAAAATATTCTTTATCAAATTTACAAAACATCTCTTCTCAAAGTAAGCAAGCAAGGACAAGAGAGATTTCTTCGGATAGTAAGCTCTCCTCATTTTTAATTTAAAGGTTGTGAATTCGAGGTATCATCGAATAAACAAGATGAAACAAAACAAAAAGAAAAGATAGAATTTCGCGGGGTTTTACACTTTTGGTGGGGAAAGTGGGGTGGGGGCAATAATGAGAATTCACAAACTTACAAGAAATAGAAAAGCAAAATGCAAAATGTACATCCGACCTACGAGGACGGCTAAGTTGGATGAACAACTGATTTCCTAATAAAAAGTATTGAATTCTAAATTCTCAGCCATGTTTTTTTGTTCGAGCTTGTTGTACAAAAATTGTGTAATACAATAATGAGAATTCATTTATTTAAAAGAATTGGAAAATCAAAATGTACATCGAATGCGGCTAATACGGCTGAATTCAATTAATCTTCTAAATAAGGGTTTCAAATACAAAACCACCTATATGTTTTTTTTGAATTATCGCTTGAAATTTGTATAGTACAACTATTTTTTTTTAAATAAATAATTTACGTGTTATTATAGTGAAACAAATTTATCTTGTGAGCATTTTAGAAGTAGCAACTTCAAATTCCTTAATCCACACACCAAAAAATGCATTCAAAATTTACAAGGAAGGATGGCGGGGAGTTGTAAATATTTTTTTTATTCTTTATTAGAGATTTTAAATTTAAATTTTTCTAAATATACAGTCATCTTTATTAAAAAATACTTTACTTTCTCAATGTAAAACTTTTAGACTTAAATTTAAATTTTAACGGACGTTAATATGAACATCAACCACGGAATAATAAAAATTGCACTAGAGAGGTACTGTAGCCTGCACTTAATAGGTCGTACTATTAGCTAAAACTAAAAAAATATGCAAGTAATTAAGAATGTACTGCACCCTGCACCCCACGTGGATTTCCTTTTACATTTACTCTTTTTGCTTTTAAGTGAAAGTCAAAACCTATCCCACTTTAACCTTTTTAACACTGCATGGAGATATGTCAATTTTGCATC
Organism: Solanum chiquidenum; assembly: GCA_029582725.1. NCBI lineage: Eukaryota > Viridiplantae > Streptophyta > Magnoliopsida > Solanales > Solanaceae > Solanum > Solanum chiquidenum. The sequence continues at coordinate 17,965 of JAJOOS010019556.1, forward strand.
TTAGATATATACACACAAGGGTCCGTATTAATATTTATTACTCTCTCTGTTCCAATTTATATGACTTACTTTCCTTTTTAGTCATTCCCAAAAAGAATGATACATTTCTATTTTAAGTAACAATTTGCCTATAAAATATCTTTTTTACCCTTAATGAAATGATTTACAACCACACAAATTTCTATCATTCATTTTGGACCACAAGTTTTAAAAGTCTTTCCATTTTTCTTAAAGTTTGTACCAAATCAAAGTACATCATATAAAATGGGACGGAGGGAGTATTATTTTTATTTAATTTTATGTGATATAAATAAAATTTAGAGAGTTAATTAAATTTAATATGATTTTAAAATTTTAAATTGTCAATTATTGTAATTTATAGTATTTTTTTACGTAATTTATAAATGATATATGTTACTTTCCTTGTCCCAATATATGTAGCACATATAAAATTTCAAGAGTCAATTAAATATTTTTAACTATTAAAATTTACAATACTTTTTACGTAGTTTCCAAATTAAATAACATTCTCTCTGTCCAACAATAATTGTTCAATAGTTGTTAGATGATAAATAGTACAATGGACAACTATTTTACTTTTCAAAAGTAAAATAGACACAAAAGGTAAATTATCTCTTGTTTTCTAAATTGGACAAGTATTATTGCTTGTTGGACAGAGAGAGTACATAGTCCCATTTTATGTGACACATATAGATTGATTTTATGAATCAATCAAAAAAAAAATTATAAGCAATCGAATTTTTTATATTTTTTTCAAAAAATATTTTAATCTGTCAATTATCTTAACTTATAGTATTTTTTATGTAATTTTTAAATATATAAAAAAAAATAAAAAAATAAGACCGGTGATCTATCCCAAATTCATAAATTTGATTTTGTAATTTAAAAAAAATAAAAAATAAAAATTTATTAGCTCTTAATACTATGAAATTTATGTAAATTATACTAAATACTATTACTTTCGTCAAAACTTATCCTTAGGCGGAGGCTGGTGCTACACTTCTATTAAGAATAATAATAAAATTCGACATAATTTAATTCAATATTTAAAAAACTATATTTTCTAAACTTCAAAATTTAGCTCCACTTCTATACTTCCATCCCATCAAATTTAAAGAACGGCAATATAAGACACTACACAAAACACTAAAAACATATATTTAAAAAAAAATTGAAAAAATTACACCAAACTCTAAAAAGTAAATCAAACTAGAAAGAATTGCAAAACCCGCACCTCCAAATATGAGTTCATGATAAAATAATATTTCACAAATTCCGATAAATGTAGAGATTATAATTTGTTTTAATTATTTGATAAAGATAAATTAAAAGACGCTCAATATTAGCAAAATTAAATTAAAATTGTTTTAAAATATATTTAAGCTAAGTGATGTAACTTACGCCGAATTTAAAGGACCATTGTTGTCATTTTCTGGAAAATTACTTATAACAACAATTGACTAAAGATGAAATGATGTCCATACACTGACAAGAATGAGTACACCTTACAACATTGACTCAAATTGTTTTTTTCACATTGACCCAATAAAGGTTGAATATTGAGCCAACTCTAAATTTATACTCCATTTTTTTTTATATAAAATAATTATAATCGTCTCGATTAATTTTATGAAATATCTTCATATTTATTATAAATAAATATCAAATAATTTTATCTATCAAAATTAAAATATATGAGAAATAATCGTTAAAATTTAAATTTAAGATCTCAGTATTCCAAATCCACTTTATTGACTATCCTTTGATGTTAATTTTTAATCTTTCATGAGGGGAGGGGGGGTTTGTTAATTTATATTTTATGTCATCATTGACTAGTGAAATAAAAATATTAATTAGGACAGCTATTGTTATATTGTTATGATTAATTATTATTTTGGTGTTTGAGTAGGTCAAAGCGGGGCACTCACACTATTTAAAGAAACAAGATCCTCCTTCACAGCCGAGATTATTGTGACAAATGGCACCTCATATATCCCTATTATATTTGCATGCACCTTTTATATACTTTCCGTTTTATTTTACCTATATTAATATATATTAAAAAACGTACGTACGTACGTAATACACTTTATACTATGTAATTGCAATCATAAATTGATCATACCATTATTTTCCATTTTAAAATTCTTACGTTATATATACTTGGCATACTAGTCTACAATATATGTTAGTGGTGAGATATCTTTATGACTTTATCGTTACTCAAAAAATACGCTCTATGTTATAAAATATAAAAATTACAAGACAAGTAATGTAACAAAAGAAATTGAGAATAGAGAGGAAATATATTTCTTTCAAACTTGATATACTTACTAAGAAATTCAGAAAGAAATATAATCAAATTATCTTATATTGCCAGCTTATTCTCAACGTGGATGAGGAAATTGATCTCTTTCTATGATTTAGCACGTTTTTTATTGAAAAAGTCTTTTTAGCCCATAAAAATAAGAATACGGTTAAGGATAAAGTTTGTATACACCCACCCTACTTGTGGTATTACGGTTAAGGAAATAAGAAATTGATCCTGATCCACTTTCTTGATGCTTTTTTTTTTTTTTTTCCAATAAGTTTTCTCATAGGATAACTGCAAAACTTTTCTAAATGGGTACAAAAATACTCCTTCTGTCTCTAATTACTTGTCCATATTTCCTTTTTTAGTTGTTTCTAATTACTTGTTTATTTTGACAAATAAAAAAAGGATAATTTTTTTTTACCTATTATACCCTCAATTATATCTTGAAAATATTAAGTTTTTAATTCATCCACTTCATAATTAATAGGAAAAAAATTAGTAAACTCACTATGTCAATTATTGATTTCTTAATAGGTGTGTCAATTCAAAAGTGGACAAGTAATTAGGGACAGAGGGAGTAGTATATAAATAGTGTTCTAAAAAAAGGAAAATTGTATATAATAGCAAACTATTAATTCAAATTAAATGCTATAAATATAGTTTGATTTAATTGTACCTCATAGCAAACTGTTGCTATTTCACCTCTCTCCTGGTGAATCTCGCTCGCCACTCTCGTTCTCTACCTCGTCTCTCTCATTTTTTATACAAACACAAGTGTATAAAGTGCGTTTGTGTTTGTATAAAGTGAGAGAAAATTATATATATACATATATTTTCGTTCCCCTCTCTCCCCTCTCCCAGATCTCGTTCGCCACTCTCCCAGATCTCGCTCTCTCACTCCTCTCTCACTTTATACAAAAAATACAAATTGTATAAAATGCGTTTGTGTTTGTAAAAAGCGAGAGAAAATTGTATATATACATATATTTTCGTTCCCCTCTCCCAGATCTCGCTCGTCACTCTCCCAGATCTCGCTCTCTCACTCGCCTCTCTCACTTTATACAAAAACGCAAATGTATAAAATGCGTGAAAATTGTATATATACATATATTTCGTTCCCCTCTCTCCCCTCTCCCAGATCTCGCTCGC
>JAJOOS010019558.1:0-19832 GCA_029582725.1 Solanum chiquidenum
CAGAGGCTAGGTAAATGAGGTCTTGATCCACGGACACAGACCACAGACCGTGGTCTGATCTACGGACCGTGGGTCTGTCCGTGAGTCGGGACTTAGCTGATTTTTCTGAGCTGGTTTGGGGAGGGGTTGCAGTGGTGAACCACGGACAACCAGCACGGGCCGTGGTCTGACCTACGATCCGTGGATGGTGACCATAAGTTGCACCTGCAACTTCTCAAAATCTACATTTTTGGTCTGTTTCAGATACGGGATGTTACATAAATGGACCGTCATCCCTCTCACGGTCCGTGAACCCTACTATGGTTCACTAGTTCTGCTGGTTTTTCTGCTAGATTTTCTAAGTCTGGTTTCCGAGGTGCTACAATATCTCCTCCTTCGAAACATTCATCCTCGAATGAAGTGTAAACTAGCTGGATAGGGAGGGAAAGAGCTGCAAACCCAACCACTAATTACTAGAAACTATTTCTAATTGAACGAACATCCAAGAACATGCAAATACACTGTAAATGCAAGGACAAACTGAAAGAATATGATACTAAGACTGAAGCTACGCATGAATGACTGAAAAATTGGAGAAGAACTATTACCTCAAGCTGGAATGGAATCAGAAGGAAATAGATGATGATATTTGGCCTTCATGGCTGCTTCTGCCTCCGAAGTATCTCCCTTTACGGAATGACTCCTCCTAAAACCTTAAAAGAAGCGACTTTTTTGTTTATCAACCTTCGAATCGAACGATCAAGAAACTCAACTAGCACATCCTCATAAGTGATACTATCATTCACAGCCACACTTTCTAAAGGTACAATAGATGCTGGATCACCCACACACTTCTTTATCAACGAAATGTGAAAGACTGGATGCACTGCTGCAAGTTCTGCTAGCAACTCTAAGTCATAAGCCACTTTTCCAATTCTTTTCAAGATCTTGTAAGGGCCTACATATCTAGGACTGAGCTTCCCTTTCTTTCCAAATGTTTTCACCCCCTTCATAGGTGACACTTTCAGGAAAACCCAATCATCAATTTGGAACTCCAACTCCCTTCTCCTTACATCTGCATAGGACTTCTGACGACTCTAGGCTGTCTTAAGTGTATCTCTAATAAGCTAAATTTTTTCTATAGCATCATGAACCGAATTTGGCCCTATCAAGGCTGCTTCACCTACTTCATACCTACCAAGTGGAGATTTACCACTATGCCCATACAATGCTTCGTAAAGGGCCATCTGAATGTTCGAATGACAACTATTATTATATGAAAACTCTATAATAGGAAGGTGATGATTCCAACTACACTTTAAATTGATCACGCAAGCTCTCAACATGTCCTCTAAGGTCTGAATGGTATGCTCTACCTGACCATCCATCTGTGGATGAAATGTTGTACTAAGATTAGCCTGAGTACCAAGACCTTTCTGAAAAGACCTGCAGAAATGAGAGGTAAACTGAGAACCTCTATCTCAGATGATAGACAAAGGAACCCCATGCAATCTAACTATCTCATTAATGTAATGCTTAGCGTAGTCCTCCACAGAATATGTAGTCTTCATAGCCAAAAGGTGCACAGACTTACTAACTCTGTCAACTATCACCCAAATGGTGTAATACTGTCCGTGAGTTCGAGGTAAACCTGTGATGAAGTCCATGTTGATCACTTTCTACTTCCATGTAGGAATATTAATCTCTTCAATCATACCTCCTGGTTTTTGATGTTCTACCTACACTTGTTGACAATTAGGGCACTTAGCCACAAAATCTGCTATATCCATTTTCATGCCATTCCACCAAAAGACTTCCCACAGATCACGGTACATCATAGTGGCGCATGGATGAATAGAATACCTAGAGTTATGGGATTCTGCAAGAATGTGTTGTCTCAACTCACCCACCTTAGGAATACATAATCGACCCTAATTGCATAGCACACCATCTCCCCTTTAGGAGAAAACCTTAACTCTCTGTTGATGAGTTGCACTGTTCAGTTGAAACAATATTGGATCACTGTCTTGCTTTTCCTTAACCTCCACTGACAATGAAGATTCTAACCTACTGTGAATTCTTACACCACCATCTGATTTTCTCATAAGGTGAACTCCCAAGCGAGCAATGATGAGTCTGAGATGTGGACTCATTTGGGGCTTTGTTTATATTGATTTAGTGTCCTGAAATGCTTAATTTGTGCCATAAACCTATGTTAAGGCGTTGATTTTTAGGTATATGAATTGAGGAACAAAGCAAGGACAATAACAGATAAAATGAACAAAAAATTTGAAAAAATGAAGAAAGGAAAGCCTGGTGATCGCCAAGATCACTTGGCGAATCGCCGAGTTGCTAATTTTACCGCCTAAAGTTCCTAAGTGCTAGCCCTAATGGAAGAAACCAAGTCGGCGACAAAAAGTGGCCGTCGGCGAATCACCAAGCAATTTTGTGATGCAAAGAGAGATCGCCCAAGGTTATAGAACTTCAGGATGCTGAGTGCCAAGGCAAAAAGGTGATGGAAAAGATCAATGGGCGGTTTGGCGAGTGGTTCAGTGAACCTGACTTACTTCGCCTAATGGCCCTTCGAGGCTTATTTTTGGAAACTATAAATTAGATTCGGAACAGTTTATTTAGATGGAAGATTTATGCTGACTTAGACTTAATTAGTTTAGAACACTTGTCTCTTGAGTTTTTCATAGTTTTGAAGAATTTTAGAGATGAAATTTTGAGAATTTGGAAGTGCGTTTAGAATATTCTGCAAATTGAAGCATTAAAAAGATTAAATTACTCTTACCTACTTGATGGCTAATCGATTTGGTAATCATTTTTAATCTTTTATGATGTTTGGCTAAATCCCCAGTTCTTGGGGTGTGATCATGTGATTATGGGTTGAATTATTGTATGGGTATTGTTAATTGCTAGTTTAAATGCTATGTTGAAGTGAGTTTATCATCAATTGTGGTTCAATTTATTAATGGTAGTTGCAAATGCAATTCTATTTTGGTTTTCTTGGGGTACTTGAGAGAGAGGTTTTAGAACTAAGATTATTGGTTAATGATTTGTAGGTATTGGGTTTAGCTGAGTTTAGCTTGAGAGAGTGAATCCTAAACCCAATCCTACTCATCTAGCTTGAGAGAGTGGATGAATTAAGGTGTGGATTGTTCTTCATTGTTGTGCTTGTTAATGTTGGAAAGAAATCACCTGATTCGGGTAGTTGTTCAAGAGAAAGCTATCTTCTTATAGTCTAGCCAACTCACTGATTTTTTGTTATTTACTAATAGTTTCAATTACCCATATATCAAAATTTTTGTATAATAGATCACATCCCGAGAATTCCTCTCCTTATTGTTATTTCAAAGTATTTGTGGCTGCTTTGTAGTTGATAATGGCAAACCAAAACCCCCTTTTAATTTGATTGATGTCTCTTTTGATAATTTCTAATCTTATGGCTGATTAGACCACATTTGCACTTTTTATTTGAATTTGAACATGTACCGCTCCCTGAGGGATTCTACCCCAACTCAATTGTTGGGTCTCATACTGACTAACGATCGTTTGCACCAAGAATTTGATGAGGTCTACTTCAAACCTTAATAAAAATGGCACCGCTGCCGGGGAGTGGTGTTGTTTAAAACTCTTTTGGTGAAGCTAAATTGTGATATTTTTAGTTATAGTTGAATCTAGTTATTTTTTTATTTTTTTTTGTGCTTATGTTAAACAGAGGAGGAGTTAAGCGTTAACTGAAATAATGGTAGCCAAGTGGGCCACCAAGATGATGTTGGAAACCTCAATGATGTCAATGACCTAAATGTCAATGACCGAGTTCATGTGGCTGATGTTGGAGCTATACGTTTACCTCCAACTAAAGGAAACATTGTTTTTCACATCACAAGCACCATGCTTCAGCTCCTACAATTGAAAGGATTGTTTGGGGGGCTGGCTCATGAGGATCCCCATGAGCATATGAGGAATTTTGTGGATGTCTATGAGCAGTTTTCATTTAAGAACATATCGCAAGAATTACTCTGTCTCTGATGGGCGAGGCAAACAAGTAGTTGGCTTAGTTGCCAAGATATTCCAGAGGATGGAGTTGATCATAGTATTCCAAGTGAGATTTTTCCCTCTATCAAATATCATGATACTCAGGGATAATATCCAAGGTTTCAAACGCTTGGAGTCTAAGCTGATCCATGAGACATGGTTGAGGCTTAAGAAGTTGGTGCTGCAATGTCAAACTCATGAATTACCCAATAATGTGTTGTTGCAATACTTCTATAGGATCCTCAATTTGGTGAACAAAGGAGTTGTTGATCAACTTGTTCCCGGTGGTATAATGCAACAACTCTATGAAGTATCTTCCCAACTCCTTGATTATATGATCAAGATCAATAGGGCATGGTACACTTGTGAGGACCAAGTCTCTTCTCTCAACTTTAGAATGACAAAGGAGCAGATCGAAAAGGATAAAAAGGGATTAAAACATGGCAAAAATAATGACCCAGCTGGATATCTTTTCTAAAAATGTCATGGGTGTTGGTACGAAGTGTTTTAATGTTGTGGGTGCTGGTGGAGTTAACACCAACAAGGCATAATTTAAGGCATTGTACAATGAGGAAGTGAACTTTCTAGCCAATCAACGAGGAGGTTATCTCTCTAACTTCGCAAGATCGAGTGGAAATCAAGGTTGGAATAGAGATGAGGGCTGGAGAGACCGTGACAGAGATTGGCGTGATCGCAACCCTACTAGGAAGGAAAGCGAGGGGGAGAAGGATAGGTATGTTCCTCCACATGAGCACCAAAACCCCAAGGAATATGAGGGTGGCCTTACGGAGGACATGCCCTCACACATTCTTAACAAGGTTGAAGTGTACAATAAAGTATTGAATGAAATGAAAGAGGATGTCTAGACTCTCAATCAGACGATGACCTCTCACTCAGTCTCTATTAAGCAGTTGGACACCCAAATGGGTAAAATTTCTTCACATTTGAATCCAAGACAACAAGGGGGTTGCCTAGTGACAAAATGGCAAAGCCCAAAAATGAAACTTGAATTGGTACTTGCGTCGTGCCACGACGTTAACTAAGGCGCTTCTTAGGAAGCAACCCATGTTTTTAATGCTTTAAGTTTTGATTTTAAATAACGGGTGTTGAATATGCATGTTGAAAAGTAAAGTATGTTGGAAAATGTGCAGTTTGGCGAGCTAAAATTTTGGTCGGTGACTCGCCAAAGAGTTCGGCGAGCATGACTTGGACCGTCGTTGGATGCACCAAACCTGAGGTGGAAGTCTATAAAACTCGGCGGGCTGATTGCTTAATCGGTTAGTCACCGAACATGTCAACGAGCATGATTTTGTCCGTCGTTTAGACCCCCAAATTTCCTAAAGGTCCTTTAAAACTCGCCGAGGTAAAGTACCACTAGGCGCATCGCCAACTGGTTTGGCGTGGATGACTTACTCCACCGAAAGGGCCACAAACTGAAAGGTTTTAAAAGGCTAAACGGTTAAACTTTCAAAATCTTTCATATTCTTTCCTTTCTAACCCCGTGCACTCTTACCCGAAATTTAGATATTCCTTCTTTTTGCTATTTTAATCGCTTTTTGTGTGAAATCTAGTGCTCGTAATCGGAATACTTTGTCACCTAGCTTTTCAAATTCTCAATTCTATATAAAGGTTGGTTTTCCGAACCCTGTGCTTTAGTTTAGTGGTTAAACTCAAATGCAGTTGGTAATTTTGTATTGATATGTGTTGGGTAATTTTTAAAATCGTATTTTCAGTGTCGGATTACCCATTTTGTGTTTGAACTTGTGTCTATATGCTTAAAAAGATGATTTCCCGTGTTTTGTGCGATTAATTTAGTTCTAAATTTTTGGGTTGCTGTTATTTTGTATTGGGTCTAGTATGGTGAAGTCTGAGTAACGCCGAATTGTGCAAAATGACGTAATTTGCCCAATGATGGAGCGTTTGACGTCATTCTTAAGAGCAAAAGTCATCAAATGGCCAATATTGGCCAAATCGGGGGAAGTCTGAGTACCCCGAATGAATGAGTCATATGGGTCTTGTATGAATTGCATGGTGTGTGTGTTTTATTTTGAATTCGGATGTGGCGGGCTTGATTTTGGGAAATGGGGTTATAAATTGGCACGTTGGGTAGCTTGGCGAGCTAGGTCGAGCTCGCCGAACGGTTCGGTGCATCGCTAAAGTCCCCTTTTAATCGCCCTTAATTTCTTGATTTGGCAAAGATGACTTTGTAACTTTCGGCAGGAAGCCTGAGCTCGGTGACTAACCAAAAGGTTCCTTTGATCGCCATTTCTACGCCCCTAACCCCTAAAACACACTGTAATATTCGGTGGGCTAGTCTAAGCTCACCAATTGGTGTCGACGATTCCCCAAAACACCCTGAATATCACCGATAGGCCTTTCTTCAGGAAATTTTTAGAGCTGGTCCTTTTGGCGAGCCCGATTTGGCTCTTCTAAGCGACTCGGCGACTCGTTCGGCGAGTCTTTCTACAACTTGATTTCTACACTTTTCTTAAATTATTTCAAACACTTTTCGATGTGCTTTGCAGATATTTCTAGACCCAAAGTACTAGGATGAGACATGCCGCCCCACAAGCGGGTAAAAGGGATCATCATAAATGAGGATGCAGCGACATCCAAGGTAAAGGCAATAAAACTTCCTACCACGGGTGGGAAAGGCAAAGGAAAGGGCAAGGTGCCCACAACTGAGTTACCGGAGGTCAGCTCTAACAGTGAGAGAGTCTACGCGACTCACCTTACCACATCTGAAAGTGAGGGAGAACACCAAGATTCTGAGGCTGTCATCTCTGAGCCTTAGGATGACCAGCTTCTATTAGCTCGGAGAGCTAAATGCGCTCCAACAGGATGGATGATCCATCTAGGATTTGGGTCCCTCAGACTACTCCTCCTCTTCCAGCTCTAGATTAGATTGTCGTCCTAGCACCATCTGCACAGGGTCTTTGTCCCCGGTCTCTCAATAGACTAAAGTTCAAGGGACTGAGGACTATTATCGAGGATAAGAGACTATCCACAAATGGTGTGGTAGACAGATATCTAGAGATATGGAGCACTCTGAAGTCCCACAATTCCCAGCTCTTCACTAAATCTCGGGGTCCCTACATTCCTGATTGGGATTGGGAGTTCTACTCAGCCTTCGAATTTTTGGTACCACAGGGAAAGAGGAAGGCTGCTACTTTCAAACCAATGAATTATGTGGTTGTCTGGGGGAGAAAGGTAAAATGTGATGGTGATGATATCAACGTTGTATTGGAATGCACTCACATAATTACTGATGACTACTAGAGCATGATCAAGAACATGACTTTGGAGGATATGAAAGGTTGGTTGGCCCCTCTTCTATCTGACAATACTCCTATGTGGATTGAGGTCGAAATGCCAATAGAGAATAAATACCTCAATATGGCAGAGAGGTATTGGTTCAGCTTCATTAGTAGCACAATGATGTCGTCCAAGAACGAGTCTATCCTCCCCCACACAAAGGTGGCCTATCTTGGATCCATCATTATAGGGAAGCGTATTAATCTACCCAAAATTATTAGACAGGAGATGGCCATGAGAGCTAGGCTGCAACATTAATCTCTTCTTGTTGCAGTGTTGATCACCGAGCTGTGAAGATGATCCCATGTGCCACGTGATAAAAAGAAGGATGTGGAAGTTATTACCACCTTTTCTACTGACATTCAACGTATTGAGGTCGAGTACTTGAAGGATGAGACTGAGAAGAAGAGGGCAACTCCGGTGGATACATCAACGGTGGTAGATATTGAGACACTACCTGCAGAGGTAGTATTACCTACTCCGGCCACTAGGCCTTCATGTATTTCTAGCTCTTCCCCTTCTATGACTCTCAGATCTTCTACCACTTCCTTTCCTCCTAGGTATGTTGATACTCCAGCTGCATCCCGACCTCAACTCACTAGGCTATGCTGCTACAGATGGGGCACCTAGCCCATTCTACTGACGTGCGTTCCTCTAGGCTTGAGACTGCAGTCCCTGGGATGATTGAGAGAGCTTTCATTGCTGTTTTGACACCTCTTCAAGATTTTATTGATGCCCTCATGTCAAGGATAGAGGTGTGTGAGAGAGGTCAGGGAGCCACTCATGAGATGACGATCTTAAAGCAGTAATTGCAGAGTTTAGGAAAGATGTGGATCAGCTGAAGTCCACTGATATGTCAATGATTTTTGGGATAGTAGAGATCCCTAACGACCTGGACACGAATATTATGGCTTGTTCCGATAAGCCTCCAGCTACCATCGGAGATAAGGTTAGAGCGGATGATGAGGCGACAAAGTTTGAGGCTGAGACTAATGAAGAGCATCATGGTGTTCAGGAGGATACCACCTATGAGGGCCTGACTGAGGTCGAGACGGCTATGGTACATTCGGTCATTCCGACAATGTTGAGAGATGGAAGGCTCCAGCGGAGCAAGTGTTGATGTTACACCGAGCGCTGATGCCCAACCTGAGATTGTGACCTAGAACATTGATGCCCTGACAGATGGAGTGACTGCTATGCAGACTTCACCCCAGGCTTTTCTTGGCAGGATGACATATTTACCTCCCTCTCTATTGTTTTTATTGATTATCTTTGTTTTAGTTGCATTTGAAGACAACTACTTTTATTTTGTGGGTGGGGTTAAGTATTTCCATACCTCCGTCTTATGATTAAATTTTATTTGTAAATATTGGGTTTTGTTGATCTATACATGTGTTTTGATTGTATTTTGATCATAATCTTGTGGATGCTTGAGTTTATGGCTCCTTGTTTTGAATGGAAATGGTTTTGACCTATTTTAAAAAATTTGCCACCTCTATTGTTTGTGATTGTGGTTGTTCTTGTGTGAATTTGAGTATCGGTTTTGATCAATACCTATGTCTTGAATAGTGCTCTTAATTGAACGAAATGAATGTGCGGCTATGATGAAGCCAATGAAGTTGCATAGATAATGTGTGAACTGTTAGCATCTCGTTGTGACTAGCCGGTTATTGAATGAGTCTCTTATGATGAACATTGCACACTAGCTAGAAAGTGTTGAGTCTTGTTTGATATTGGTGCCAATGCCTTATGTGATGAAATTACCTTGAACATTGTGTTTGATGACACCTAGAATTTTCCTCGTTGGTTGGGTTTACTAATTAATGCAAGCACTTGAAATGATCTTGGGCAAAAATTTTGAAGAGTGAAGCAATTTGACAATATACCTCTTTTGTGGCCACCCTTGTGAGATGTGTGCACCTTGCTTGAACCCTCTTAAGCTTTATCCTTTTTTTGGAAGAAACTTGAACATATCCTTCTTTATCCATTCACCCATAACCTTCATGAAATGTGGGTTGTTTAAATAGCCAACTTAGTCCAAAAGCCTAAGTTGGGAGTGTGGTGAAAAGAGAAGGAAAATCAAGAAGTGTGAGAAATTCCCTCTTTGAGAAATGGTTTTGAAAAAGATGGAAACCCTCCATGTAAAAAAATGGAGAAAAAGAAGAAAGCAAAGAAAAAGAATGAAAAAATTGTGAAATAAAGTAGTGGAAGTTGCAAAAGAAATGGGGTATCCAGTACTTCATTTGAAGTTGAATGATGGGGTGAATTATGAGCATGATCAAAATGTTAAAGAACAGGAAGAAAGTGATGTTTAGACCACATTTCATAAAGGTAGCAGCCACTGAGCCTAAATGACCATGCCTTTACACTCTGCCCCATTACAAGCCTTGGAAAGACATTTGTGATCTTGAGTGAGCTGAAATGAATGTTGATTGGAAAATAAGAGCAAACGTATGGGTGAAATCATGCATGTGTTCATCTTTGTGAGTGTGAGAGTCATATGTGATTCCAAAACTATAAATTGTGTGAATAGGGAATCATTTTTGTTGTAAGGGCATTTGAGTACCTTTGTTGATCTTTGAATTATATTTGAAGCAAATATTGTGAACTTGAGCATCTTTGATAATGGTGAGTCACAATTTGAATCTTTGAGTGCACAATTGATCATTGCATGAGTAAGTTGAGCCTTGTTGTGTGCATTCATGTTGAGTCTTACGCAGCACTATTTGAGATATCATTTTTGAACTGCTGATCTTGAATTTTACTTGAGGAAAAGCAAAAAGTTTAAATTGGGGGGTATTGAGGACTCCGAGATTTTGAATCATTTGGGGCTTTGTGTATATATATTTAGTGTCCTCTAATTGTTAATTTGTGCCATAAACTAATATTAAAGCCTTGATTTTCAGGTATATGAATTGACGAATAAAGACAGGACACTAACAGGCAAAAAGGAACAAAACAAACTGAAGAAATAAAGAAAGGCATGCCTGGTGATTGCCAAGAGCACTTGGAAAATCGCCGAGTGGATAATTTGAAAACCTAAAGTTCCAGTGTGCCAGCTCTGAGGGAAGAAACCAAGTCGGCGACAAAAAGGGGCAGTCGGCGAATCACCGAGCAGTTCCGCGATGCAAAGATAAATCACCCAAATTTACAGAACTTGAGGATGCTGAGTGCCAAGGAAAAATGCCGATGGAAGAGATCAATAAGCGGTTCACCCTGTGGTTTGGCAACCCGACTTACTTCGCCTAATGGCCCTTTCAGTGTTCTTTTTGGTGACTATAAATTAGATTTGGAATAGTTAATTTAGTAGTTGAATTAATGCTTACTTAGACTGAATTAGTTTAGAACACTTTTCTCTTGAGTTTTCCATAGTTTTGAAGAATTTGAGAGATTCAATTTGGAGATTTTGGAGGTGGGTTTCTAATATTCTGCAAATTGAAGCATTGTAAAGACTAAATTACTCTTACCTAGTTTATGGCTAATCGATTCGGTAATCGTTTTTACTCTTTTATGATTCTTGGTTAAAACCCCAATTCATGGGGTGTGATCATGGGTTGAATTAGTGTATGGGTATTGTTAATTGCAAGTTTAAATGCTAAATTGAAGTTAGTTTAATCATTAATTATTGTTCAATATATGAATTGTAGTTGCAAATGCGGTTCTATTTTTGTGTTCTTTGCTTGCTCGAGAGAGACGTTTTAGAACTGAGACTATTGGTTAATGATTTGTAGGTATTGGGTTGAGCTGGGTTTAGCTCGAGATAGTGAATTCTAAATCCAATCCTACCTTGAGAGAGTGGATGAATTAAGGTGTGGGTTGGTCTTCATTGTTATGCTTGTTGATGCTAGAAAGAAATCACCTGATTCGGGATAGTTGTTCCAGAGAAAGCTATATTCCTTATAGTCTAGCCTACTCTCTGATTTTTAGTTGTTTAGTAGTAGTTTCAATTACCCATATATCAAAATTTTCCTATAATTAATCACATGCCGAGAATTCCTCTCCTTATTGTTATTTCAAAGTTTTGTGACTGCTTTGTAGTTGATCATTGCAAACCAAAACCCTCCATCTGACATTCGTGTCACCCCTTTTCATTTGATTCATATCTTTTTCGATAGTTTCTATTCCTATGGCTGATTAGACCACATTTGCACTTTCCAATTGAATTTTAACACGTACCGCTCCCTGTGGGATTCAAGCCCAACTCAATTGTTGGGTTTTGTACTGACTAACAATCGTTTGCACTTAGAATTGGATGAGGTGTGCTTGAAATGTTAATCAAGCAAGAATGTGAACACCCTTTGCTAGCTCTTTTCTTTCTTCATTAACATGTGCTACACTACCTATAGATAGTCTGGTAAGAGCATCTGCTACTACATTGGCCTTACAAGGATGGTAAGGCACATTCATATCATAATCCTTGAGGAACTCAATCTCTCTCCTATGGCAAAGATTCAACTCTTTCTGGGTGAACACATACTAAAGGATTTTATGGTTTGTGAACACATCTATGTGAACACCATATAAGTAATGTCTCCAAATCTTAAATGCAAACACTATTGTTGCAAGCTCGAGTTGATGAGTTGGATGGTTATTCTCATGCACCTTCAGATGTCTTGAAGCATAAGTTATAACCTTACCTCGATGGATCAACACAAAACTTAGGCCGACTATGGATGCATCACAATAGATAACATAACCGTCTGAACCCTCGGGTAGAGTCAAAATAGAAGTTGTAATCAACCTAGTTTTCAGTTCTGAGAAGCTTTTCTCACAATCATCTTACCACTGAAATGTAACATTTTTCTTAGTCAACTTAGTCAATGGAGAAGTAATGGATGAAAATCCTTCCACAAACCTTATGTAATAACCAACCATCCCAAGTAACTTCTAATATTTGTAGGAGAGGTAGGCCATTTTTTCACCGCTTCTATTTTTTGAGAATCAACTCGGATCCCTTCACTAGACAATATATGACCAAGGAAAGCAACAGATTGTGACCAAAACTTACATTTGCTACACATAGCAAATAACTGGCAATATTTGAGAGTTTGCAGGACAACCCTCAAATGATTCAATGTTCTTCTTCATTCCTAGAGTAAATGAGGATATCAACAATAAAGAAAATAACGAATAAGTCCAAATACTGCTTGAACACTCTTATTCATCAAATTCATGAAAGATGCAGGAGCATTGGTTAGTCCAAAGGACATAATTACAAATTCATAATGACCATACCGAGTTCTGAAGGGTATTTTTGAGATGTCACTATCTCTTAGTCTGAGCTGACGATAACCGGATCTGAAGTCTATTTTTGACAAATGACTAGCACCCTGAAGTTGGTCAAACAAGTCATCAATCCTACGGATATGGTACTAATTCTTGAATGTGACTCTGTTCAACTATCTATAATCAATGCACATCCTGAGAGAACCGTCTTTATTTTTTAGAAACAACACTAGTGTACCCCATGGGGAAATACTAGGTCTGATGAAGCCCTTATCTAGAAGGTCTTTCAACTGTTCTTTCAATTCCTTCAGCTCAGCTGGAGCCATTCTGTAAGGAGGAATATAAATAGGCTGGGTATCTGGAAGGAGATCAATTCCAATTTCAATTTCCCTTTCAGGAGGAACTCCGGGAAGATCTTCTGGAAACACTTCTGCGAATTCATTTACTACTGGAACTGACTCAAGAGTTGGGGTTTTGGAGCTTGAATCCTTAACCAGAACTAGATAATAGAGATAACCCTTAGATATCATCTTTCTGGCCTTTAGGTAAGAAATGAATCGACCCATAGGCGCTAAGCGACTACCCTTCAATTCTAAGATTGGTTCGTCTGTAAACTGAAAATGAACGATCCTAGTTTTACAATCAATTGAGGGTTAACAGGAATGTAACCAATCCATGCCTATAATGCTATTGAAATCTACCATTTCTAACTCTACAAGATCTGCTGAGATGACTTTCTGAGAGATTGTGACAGGGCAATTTTTGTATACCCGCCTTGCTAAAACTGGGTCACCGACTAGAGTAGAGACTGAGAAGGGTTCTGAGTCAATTTCTAGACTAACATCAAAGTTAACTCCTATATAAGGAGTTACTAAGAAAAGAGTAGCCCCTAGATCTGACAAAGCATAAACATCTAAGTTAAAAACTCGTAACATACGAGTGACTACATCAGGAGAATCTTCTTTATCTTGGCGATCCTGAAGAGGATCCAACCTGTTTTGGTGCTGACCGCCACCTGATGAGTTACCCTGCTCAGTCGGTTGACCTGTTGGTGCTGCTGAAGTTGTAGACTAAGCCCTGTTATTGTTGCCTGCTTGACCCTATTTAGAAAAAGGACAATCTCTCAACCTTTGACCAGATTGACCACACCTAAAGTATCCTTCCTTTCCTGCAAGACACTTTCCCGGATAGTTCTTACCATACTTTGGACAAGTTGGGTAGGTTTTGTTACCTGAAAGACTACCCTGAGAAATAGAGTTTGGTACCCTACCTTTCTGATCCTATCGAAACATGTAAGATTGAACACTAGCTGATGAAGGTGTTGGAGATGAAGGTGTTGGAGATGAAGATGTCTTTTGAAATTGTGAGCTATTTCCACCACCCAATTTTTGTTGAGAATACTCATAGATTCTGATTAACGTATCAAGATACTTCATCCAATACTAAGTGTCAACGATCTGTCAATAGTAATATAACCCAACTAACTGAGTTGGGGTCGAGTCCCAAGGGAGTAGTTTTTCCTTCAAATTTGAAGATGAAGTTGTGACAACAATCTCTTCAATGAAACACTTGTTACGCCTTTTTGGTTTGAATTTCAGATGTCAAATTTCTCTCCAATTTCACGAATCAACACGAAATAAACAAATAGTAAAGTAGAACTTGGGGAATTGACCAGCCAATTGTCAAATTTTACTTTAGAGAGTGAATGTGGATACTTACAATAGGGTAATTTATTGTGGGTAGGTCAGGCCATATATAAGATAACTTTCTTTCGAACAATTACCTTTTCTATTTTGAATTCTCTCGAACTTCAACACTAATTGAAAGATGCCCAACCCTTTATCCTCATCAAATCCACTCTCTCGAGCTGGATACAAAGGATATATTTCGTATTTCACTCTCTGGAGCTCAAATCCAGGTAACCCACTACCAAGGATGCTAAGTTGTCTACCTTGGTTCTGTGCCTCTCTCTCTTGAGCAAGCTCAAAACACTTAAACTTGTTACACTAAGTATGCAAAACAACTTCAAAATGCAGCAACAACTCAAATCCACTTCAAATTAATACCGTTATTTGCAATTCAACAATACCCACTTAGCAAAACTCAACTATTGGCTTCATAGTCAAAACCCCAAGGGAAGGATTTTAGCCACTCATATCGAAAGTAGAAGAATCAACATCCATCCTCACTCCCATAGTTGAGTACAAAATGAGATTATATGAGGAAATCAACTAAGAATCTTCTCTATTACAAAATCTCTAAGAAAATCTTGCTAAAATAAACTCTCCAAAGCCTTTTGTAGTGTTTTCCGTCTATATAATTTCTTCCTCACATTTTCGAATGAATTTCTCTCTCTATCCAAAACTTATTTAAAAAAGTTTGATGTGTCACTGTTTAAGACCACTCGGCGAGGTAAGTCAGGTGTCGGTGACTCATCCATTGTTCTTCATCTCGCCTTCATTTTTCACTTCTTCTTGGTCTGGCTACTATAACTTTAGGCAATCTAGGTCGGGATCACCGAATAACTCCGCGATTTTCCCTTTTTCCTTCTATCTCGCCCATCAACACTTGCTTGAATCTTCTTTAGCACTTTTGGTGACCTGGTTGTCCTTCACCAAATAGATCGGCGACACGCCGAATGGAATTGATGCTCTCCGAATTCACCCCTATTTTAGCTCCAACATTCTATAACTTTAGGTGGTATCTTGGAAATTTGGTGATTTGCCGAATGACATCGGCGGTCATCAGGTCTTCATTTCTTCATTCCTTTAGCTTGCTTTGTTCCTTTCTTGCTCAATAGTGTCCATTCATCATTCCTAAATCCAAATACCTAAAATTCAAGGATTTACATCATTCATTGGCACAAAACATACATTTGAGGACACTAAATATATTAAAATAAAGCCCTAAATGAGTTTAAATCGTGAACTCATCAACACCCGCATATTAAACTTTTGTTTGTCCTCAAGTAGAACTCAAGTTCAACAGTTCAAAAAGGGATGTCTCAAACAGTGCTGCACAAGATTCAATCATGAATGCACACAAAAAGACTCAACTTACTCATGTAA
This sequence comes from Solanum chiquidenum, assembly GCA_029582725.1. Lineage (NCBI taxonomy): Eukaryota > Viridiplantae > Streptophyta > Magnoliopsida > Solanales > Solanaceae > Solanum > Solanum chiquidenum. The sequence continues at coordinate 15,630 of JAJOOS010019558.1, forward strand.
GGATCAATTGTGTGCACTTAAAGTTTCAAGTTGTGACGCACCACTATCAAAGATTCTCAAGTTCGCAATACTTGCTTCAAATGCACGTTCAAGCTCAACAAAGGTACTCAAATGCCCTCACACGAAGAATGATTTCATATTCTCACACAATGGTTCACAATTTAAAGCTCCAGAATCAAATGCAACGCGTGATCACAAAGATGAACACAATGCATGATTTCACCCATATGTTTGACCGTATTTTCCAATCAACACTTGGTTCAGCTCACTCAAGATCAAAAAGGTCTTTTCAAGGCTCGTAATGTGGTTGAGTTCAAAGGTATGGTCATTTACACTCAATGGTTATAGTCCTCATGAGATGTGGTGTGAACAACACTTCCTTTCCTATTCTTCATCATTTTCATTCGTGCTCACAAGTCATCCCATTATTAACTTTCCATGGACTGTTGGAAACCCCATTTTCTTTGTATCTTCACAACTTTATTCCACAACTTTTTCATTCTTTTCTTTTTTTCTCTCTTTTTTTTTTGGAGGGGTTCTATTTTTCTCAAAAACATGGGTCAAAGGGCACTTTCTTTCACTTCTTGATTTACCTTCTCTTTTCACCACAACCCCAACTTAGGCTATTGGCCTAAGTTGGCTATTAAAGAGGATTATAGGTAATGGATGAAGAAAGGTCACAATCTTATCAAGTTTCTTCTAAGGAAAGGTTAAGGCTCAAAGGGAGTTCAAAAGGGGTTCACACGATCAAAAGGTAGGCCACAAAAGAGGTATAATATCAAATTGTTTCACACTCTTCAAAGTTGCCTAAGATAATTGATATACCGTGAGTTTACGGTATTTTTAAGACATTTCACTTACAAGTTGTGTGTGTCTAGGGCCTTTTTGTATTGTTTTTTTTGTGTTTTTATCATATTTTGCAGGAAAGATGTTCAGGCGCGGAAGTAAAGAGACAGTTGACAGAAATGTAGAAAAGGGCATCTACGGAGGTGATCTACGGACCGTAGGTCCATTGATGCTCTGTAGATGGTGGTCGTAGATCAGCAGGCAAGGCATGGAAGGCAAATCAGGGAAATCTGACTAAGTGTGGAACCACGATGACCATTGACGGTCCGTAGATTGATCTACGAACTGTACTGTTGATCCGTAGATTGATACTGCGAGGGTTCCAGTACCTAATTTTTGAAGATTCCAAGTATGGAGCTACGGAGAGAGATTGACGGACCGTACTGTTGATCCGTTGATTGATACTGCGAGGGTTCCAGTACCTAATTTTTGAAGATTCCAAGTATGGAGCTACAAAGAGGGATTGACGGACCGTAGATCAATCTACGGTCCGTACTACAGTTCTGTCGTTTGTTTCAGAGAAGCTGATGTTTTGGAAGTTGAAATATTTTCTAAGTCCTGGCTGACGGAAGGGACTCACGGACCATAGATCCATTGACGGTCCTTGAGTCAGTCTCATGGAATGAAGATGCGTGCTTGAACAAACTTTCCTTTTTTTGTTTCCCTTTTTATTTAGGACTTATTTTCTATAAATAGGGCATGTAAACCTCATTTTTTGGGGTTGGATTTTCATTACTTTTATTTTAGTTCTTGACTTGGGAGATTAACTTGCAACTTTGGCAATTATTAATTTCTGAAGATAATTTTGAATATTTGAGAGTTGCAATTCAAGTTGAATTTCTGGGTTTATTATTCTTCTTACGTAAGTTCATAATTCTTTCATCTAAAACAATGAATTGTGTTCATATGATTATGGGTAATTAAACTCCGCAACTAGGGTTGTGGGAACCATGAGTGATTAACAAAGTATGAATAGTAAATAAGTAATTCTTGAATGGCGTGGTGCATGCATTGATAATTCTTTCGCTTAGAATTCTTTTTAGCGGTTGCAAATGTTAGAACTCATCTTGTTGCTACTTGACGGACCAAGGAGGTAATCAACAAGAAAAGAATTATCAACATAGATTTACTGTGATACTATATAATAGGCTAAGTGTCGATTTGTGAGATGTAATAACTTAGCCAAACATCGATGTGATGTCTAATATGAGGTAAAGGTAAGGGTTAGTAAATTATACACACATAGCCGGACCAAGGTGCGGGGTGAAATTCTCTAGATGCCAGACCAAGGATTTAGAGATCCCTAACCTATCACTTTGCATGTAGTACAGTAGGAAAGGAATGCTATTATTACGATTACTGCATTATGAGCTTGTGGGGAACACGTATACCCTAGTTAATTCTCTCATCTTGATAACAACCAAAATTGACTTTTGATTACTAAATTACTTACTGAATTCTTACAATTTTGTTTCACGAAAACCCCCCCTTTTAATTACTTGTTTTTGGAAGTAATTTGACTAATTGAATATAATTGTTGGTTAAAGTAAAGTTTAAACCATTTTCCTCGTGGGATCGACCCCAACCTACAAGTTGGGTTCTTTACTTGATAACGATCTCTTATGCTTCTTAAAAGAGGTGTAATTTGAGCGTATCAAATTTTGGCGCCGGTGCCGGGGACATTGACTTTTAGATTTATTTTAACTACATTATTGAACTTTAGTAAAATATTTCCTAATTTTACTTTTTCTTTTTGTTTTTGTCTCTCTCAGGTTCTGATTCTAGTGTATGCCAAGTACACGGAGCTAGGGTCAACCACTTACTCCTTACGATCCAGAGTTGAACCGAACTTTTTGAAGAATGAACAATCAAGGAGTTCAAGTACATCATATCGGAGGCAATCTAGGTGATGACATTGAGTTGCAACCTCCGAGGGTAGTTGGTGGGGACAACCAGGTTCCAGCTGAAAAGCAATTGGGAAATACATTGAGGGTGCAGGATCCACCAGGCCCACGACTGCATGACAACTATAGGGGTAACGTCAATATTGCTGACTCAGATGGACCTCTTGTCCTACCCCCTTTGCCTCCGGGGCGCACATTTCTAGTGACCAGTAGCTTGATGCAGATGCTTACAATGAGGGGCTTGTTCTCGGGGTCACCATCAGAGGACCCACTACTAATTGGGTTGCCTCCCAATAAGCGCTTAATTTAACGTCGCGGCACGACACCATTAATTTTACTATTTTCCTTCCACTTTGAAGATATGAATTGCACCCCTAATTTCACATCATTTTTTCTATTACGCTCAATGGGTGGTGGTATAAAAATAAAGGTCCTAAGCAATAAATATCGCATTATGCACTTTTTTGATCCTAAGTGAGGAATGTAATTCTCCGATGTTGGAACAACAAATTCAAGAATATAGACACATTGTTCCTCCTCCATACATTCTTCTATAGACGCAGATGGCTCGATTAATTTTTCATCATCTAAACATAATGTAGAAAAATGATTGGAATGAGGTCCAATGCGCCCTAACTCATGAATTGTATTATTTTGTACACCCTCATGTTTATACATACTAGAGTTTTTAAAAATAATATTATCTACTTCATTAAATAACTCTATTGCACTCTTCTCAACAGTGACAACATCAATAACAATATGATCAAGCAATTGACCCTCAACTTTTAGCTCTTCAAGTTGACTTATAAGTATTTTTTCTTCCTCACACATATTATTACTAAATTGTTGGATTTCATATGATTTAATCTTTGCACTCAACTCAATATCTAAATAATAGAGATCAAATTCAAATTTATATTCACAACTGTGCTTACATATTGATTTATAGCAAAGTATTAACAAATCTTCCATGTCCCCATACAACTTATCTAGTTGATAAAAAAAAATTAACTTATACGAACCCATAAAATCAGAAGGGCAAGAATTGCAAGAACACTTATCACTACATACTTTTTCAGATGACATCTCAAGAAGAGTAAAAGAAATATGATAAAAAAAAAATTTAAAACTAATCCTAAGAAACAAAAAAAAAAGGACTACAAGTCAAAAAAAATACTAAAGACAATTTCTAAGCCACATTCCCCGGCAACAGTGCCATTTTTGATAACGTTCAAATATACTTCTTGAAAAGAAATATAAACGATCGTATGCAATATATTTACCCAACTATGAGTCGGGGTCGATCACACAGAGAATATGGAATAATATTGTCAATAGCAAATATTTAACTAGATAGTCGTTATATAAAAATGGGGGGATTTAAATTGAAATAAAATAAAAACAATAAAAAGATAGCTTTGAACTAAGTATTTATTTATATTCAGATTAT
>JAJOOS010019559.1:0-24652 GCA_029582725.1 Solanum chiquidenum
AATAATAAAATGAAATTAATTAAACATACATATACTCCTTGATTTCCGCTTATTTTAAGGAAATCAGTTACAACCAATTAATTTAAACAAATAAAATACGTATCTCAATTTTAAAATTCGGCAGATACATGTATCTCACGGATTCAAACCCATGTATCCTAAGTATGAAATATGGTAGAGGAAGTAATATTTAAAACTATCGGGAATCTAAGTAATTAGGACCTAAACTAGTGGGATTTATGTAGTTTACCCTAATAATAATAAGGAAAAATTATATAATTAGACATACTTAACCATCAAATATACATATTTTACCTATAATTTAAAAATATTACTCATAATACCACTTTTTAATAATTATAACATATCTTTTAAAAAGTTTAATCACATACACAAATCTCTTAAATATGGCATTGAATAATTATCTTAAAATTCAAATTCCTTAATTAAAGCTAAATTAACAAATGTCCCCCAAACTCCTATGCCAACGGTATATCTCTCCCCGCCAACCCCCACGTTCTCCATCACCTCTAACTACTCTCTCTTCCTTCGTCCTCAATCTCCCATCTCAAGTTCATCTCCCCATTCTCTTTCTTTCTTTCTTTCTTTCTTTCTTCTCTCTCATAGATCTTCTTCACAAAATCATTAGAAACTAAAATGATGATTTTTTAATCGCATTTTTCTACTGTGAAGATTGTTTAAAAAGAAGTTACCTGAAGAGTTCAACGGAAGAGAAAGACAAAATGAGGTAAGGTATGTTGAGACGAGAGTGATAGAGGTAAGAGAATATCGCATCAAAAGCTCTAGAAAAGGAAGGATAATTCTAGAGGATGGGATTTCAAATTTTGTCTTTCGATGCTTTAACCAATGCTTTCAATGCTGGATTGTTAGAGTGGAGGAAATGAAGTTGAAAGATAAGATCTAGAGCAGAGGCGGATTCAGGATTCGGAGGTTAGGGGTGCCATATCATCTAAATGGGAAACGGGTCGGTTCCTTTAATTTTAGGTTATGATTCGGGTTATTTAGTTTTTTTTATTACTACAAATAAATTGATCAAATATAAATATTTAATAATGTCTTTTCTTTTAAATATTCTAATATTAAAGATATACTCCTAAATAGATTGTTTTTTGATTATTTTTTTTAAGAATAAGAGACCTTATTCTAGAACTTTGAGAAAACAAGAGATTTTTCACCTAAAAATTCAAATTTGTATACGTCATTTAATACAATATAGTTGAGAAAAAATAAAAATTATACATGTAATCCTGTTATCTCCACTTAGTGTGATGTTAAAGATTGAACTTTTAAATTCAAAAGCTTTAACATAATACTATCCATCATTTCAAAAGCTTTTTCAAAAAAGAAACTATTTAAACATATTTTTATTAACATTTATGTGACCTTCAAAATTTAATATCAATCTATAATTAATATAGAATATCACACACACGTATCAATTAAAGATAGATAAATAAGTAAAGAGTAGCAAATAAAGAAACTAATTGAGCGAGAAATGGAAGCAAAGACCAAAAAAAAAGGGAAGATCTGAAAGCCCTTCGCACAAGCAAAGAAAAAAAATAGTGCTTCCAAGGCCATTCGAACTCTCGATGCTCCCCTTGACAGAGATTTCATCCACCAGTTGAGTCATTCAACATATTGTTCACTGGGTGGCAAATATAATATATATCAATATATTATACTTATATACATATATATACAAAGTTTTAACCGAGGCCACTGGGTGCCGTGGCACCCCCACCCAGTAAGCTAGATTTGCCCCTGATCTAGAGCCATATAAGCGTTGGATTTTAGTTCTAAACTTGGTGAGTTTACGATGAATTTGTAGAGATACAATGTTTGCTAGACGTACCTAAATGGTCTATGTTTTTACCCTTCATCTATGTATCTCCCTTTCTTCAATGTATATATCCTTATTCTATATATTTAAAAAATTAATATAGAATAATTAGATACATGCTTCAGATATATAATAAGTATATAAAAGATACACTTAATTAAATTAGATGCATGAATCAAATACACAATGCGAGATACACGTTCTCTAAAAAGAAAAATTGAAAAAAAAATTCACAAAATTCAATAAAACAAATTCGAATTTCTGAAAAAAGTTGTTTACTTTGTTGTTGCTGGAAAAATAAATGGAAGAAATTAATACACGTATATAGCAGATACACCTAATGAAATTAAATGCATAAATCAGATACACATTATTTTCTAAAAAATAAAAATAAAAAAAAAATCACAAAAGTCAAAAAACCAAATTCGAATTTCTGAAAAAAGTTGTTCACTTTGTTGTTGCTGGTAAATGAATGGAAGAAATTATATATTTTTTAATTTTATTTTAGAAGTTGTTAAAGTAATTATACTCAAAAATTGTGGGATACATGTATCTGACATGTAATTATACTCAAGAGAATAAATACTCAAAAGTTGTTAGAGTAATTATACTTAAAAGAAATTATTATTTGGATTTTTTAGGAAAGCTGGTAATAGTTAATATGGAAGGATCATTCAAATATGTTTTGTTTGTTAATTTCTCATAAATTACTCTTTTAATTATGGAAATAAGTTACAACATTTATTTCAAAAGTATGAAATCATGTATCTCAATTTTTTATACCTGTTGGATACATGTATCTGACAGGTTGTGATACATGTATTCCATAGCCGAAAATGGTATAGAAAGTAATATAAAAAAACTATCGGGATTCCCAGTAATTAGGATCTAAACTAATAGGGTTTATGTAGTTTGCTCTTATTATTATTGTATAGTTATTTGTATTGTACTTGGGGGTCGTTTGGTAGCTGGTTTGGAAATGACTTATGTAGATATTAAATTCTGCATAAGTAATAATGTGTTTGTCCATATTGAACTTTTCTCCGTTGTAACAGGTGAAATCAGTAAATTTTACCAACTACAACAATAAATCATGATACATAGATAGACACTCAAATTTGACCTCAATTGACAAGTAAACATTCTAATTTTGGAAGCAGCGGCAGAGTCCGAATTTTATTACGGAGGTTCAAAATAAGAAGTACACACACAAAAAGGTCGAAGGGGGTTCAACATCTACTATATATATATATAAAATAATTTAAACCATGTATAAACGGTGTAATTTTTCGCCGAAGGGGTAACCCCGGGACCCTTACTAGCTCCGCCCTTGTTTGAGAGTGCACATCTAGCCACCTCAACTCATCTCATACTGTGTTTCGTGGATAATTAATGCTGACGTGACACATAAAATTTGGACATTTCTAGATGATAATTTTGTAAATTGGAGTGTTCAATTGACACTGTGAATACAAGTTGAGGTATCTAGATGTGCATACTCTGAGACCAAATTTAAGTGTCTGTTTTTATATTATGTCTAAACAAAATTTATCAGACTGATGTACTGCTAAATAACTATTAGCATTAGCACAACTAAATGATCCAAACTCCTTAGAAGATCCTTCCTTACATTACAACTAAATAAGAAAATATATAAAACAAAAGAAAAAAAGTGAATAGAATAAAGGAACACAAATTCTAGTTTTTTTTTTTCTCTCAAAACACCAAGCTTTTGAGTACAATTAAATTTCACCTTTGTGTTTGGCATCTCTAGCCCCTCCTATAAATTTCATCTTCCATATTTCGTAAATCAACATTTCTATGTTCCCACCCTCTACATTTACTTACTTTCTACCCCTTTCTTGCCTTTCTCTTCAACTATGATATATGCAAAATGTCATTGGTTTTTTTGGTGCATTTTGAACTTGACATTTTTCTTTTTTGCTTGCAACATATTAAACCACTTCTAGGGCTGTTGGTGTGTGATTACTTTCAACAGATTTAGACTTGTGTTTAGTTGCTCGCGATGATCTCAACGTGGATGGTGAACTAGATTTTGGAGAGGAAGTCGATTTAGGCTTCCTCCGTTTATGTTTCTTAGGAGGACTAGTAACATCTGAAGTTTTCATGTTAGCTGTTGTTAGTTGCCTCGTCGTCTCACCACAACCTATCAAAAAGACGTGCATATGTTGAAACAAAAATACAAGTAGTATAGAGGCAAGTGGTTCAACTGAATTCGTTGCTTTTAACTACGTGTCATAAGAATTGTGGTAAAGTGTGTCTTCATGAAGAGTTTAATGTAGATTGAGTTGTAGAGTCTTGTGGTATGAATGCATAAGTAGGTAGAGAGGAGGTCATAAGCGTCTATATAGTAAAATCAATTTTCAATGGGATAAAAAGGGAAAATGTCATAACATAAACATGAAGTATAAGAACCTGGATTTCAAAAGAACAAATTCAATATTCGCTGACTCTTAATTCTGAATTCGCCTCTAAAGAAGCAAAAGTGGGTAGTTAATTTGCTCATCTTCCATAAATTAGTGTAATGTTCTAGTTTTCTTGTCTTTTCCCTCAATATCATAGCTTAGCTTCAAAGTGCATATGAAGTTCAAAGGTCAAATACATATATACAACCCCTTTATTTTTCTTGATTCTCATTTTTTCAAAAAAAAAATAGTTTTTTTTAGATAATAACTAATTGAATGATCATCTAAGAAAATTCAACTCTCGACTAAATAATAAAGGGGTTTCAAGCAATCGTTTAGTTTCTAGAGATACAAAATACGCTAGATAATTTCTTCACATCACTCTAAGTTTTGATAGATAAAGTTACTCGATACATGTATTGATGAGAGGTAATATTGTACTCGGTAAAATAGTCAAGTGGCCTAAAAACTGGTTCGAACACCACCGTTATATAGTAAAAATGAAAGACCTATATAGATTTTTGGTGTCAAAAGGAAAAAGGATGTTAAACAAGACTAACCTTGAGATGACCATGGAGTAATAGCAGAACCAGAGTTACCAATAGAAGTTACTGAAAATTCAGGTCCTGCCTTGAATGATTTCATCTTCAATTAAAAAAAAATAAAAAATGTTAGGCATATGGAAATCCCTTCATATAAAATAATGAATTGCTAAAATTCAATAGGGAAAATACTCAATCGCATATGATGTTTACACCAAACTAAACTTAAGAGTTACAAAAAAAAAAAAAAAAAACTAGCTCAATGGTCGAAGCATTGCATGTTCATACAGAATCTGAGGATGGGTTGCATCCAAGGAGCATAATGTAGATAACTTATTCTGACGCAAGCATTAGTTGTTGATTTTATAGCTCGTCACACAGAGAAAGACGACTTTAAGAGTTGCAAACTAAGTAAAAATAAAAAAAGGTTAATTCAACACACAAAGCATCGTGCATGGGAAGGGTCGCAACATATACAGTCTACACCCTAATACAAGTATTAGTAATTGATTCCACGATTCAATCCATGACCACACGAGATAACTTTAAGAGTTACAAACTAAGGTAAAAATACATAACATCTTACATTTCTCAGTTTTATGCAAACATTTTTTACAAAAGATAACATACCCAAGTAGGTGCACCTCCAGAGGGACCTTCCCAACCAATATGTGCCACATGTTTAACATCAGTTGGACCTCCAATCTCCAACTCCCTATCCTTAACAACTGTAAATTTACAAAATCTTTTACACTTTTACCCTCAGACCAAATATCAAGAAAACATACAATCCCAAAAAAAAAAAATGGGAAAAAGAGGTTACCAAAAATATTTGAGATATATTTGTAAATCCCCTTCACTTTAGTTGCCATTGTATATAATGTAAAAGCCCAAAAAACCAATAATACTTTGCTCAGAAATGATAGAAGGACCACACCAATGGGAAATACTAATTCCTTTGCCTAAACCAAAAAAAAAAAAAAAATTAAATTAGAAAGTTTATACCCTTTTCAATTTCTCATGTGTAGAGCAAAAATGATCGTTCAAAATGTAAATAAGTAAACACACGAAAAAATTAATAAAATTTAATATATACATAAAGAATAATTTTGACCTCATATATAGAGTGAAACCTTGTAATGCCTCCCTTACTCTGCCCTTGATTTGGGTAGGGGCAGAGCTATATGACCAGACGTGGTTCAATTGAATCCCTTTTGTCAGAAATTACACGGTTAAAAAAAGGTAAAATAAAATCTTCTGTATACGGAAATTGTTGAACCTTTTTGTCACGAGGAATCTTCTAACGTAACAAAATAAGAAGTTCAAAAATTGCTTTAGATCATACGTTTAAATTCCAATGATCACTTTTTTACATTTTTTTTCTCAAATGCATTGGGAGAAGAGAATTCTTGATTGACAACATTAACAACACCTTAATCTCAAACAAATAAGAAAAAATCTTGATTGACAAAAGAAACAAAATAAAAATGAAAAGAAGAAATGGAATTGAATAACATAATAATTATATTAATACCTTTTCAGATAAATGCACAAGCCATACAGGAAAAATAAAGGAGACATATGAAAAAGGTTGATAAACTTTTTCTATCTCCTTCTAATTGTAATATTCCCCATTAATGTCTTCCTTCAACTATTTTTTTGTGTGTATATATTTATGCATGCAAAAAAAACATGCATATATGAAAGAACAAACAAATGAGAAAATCAAGAAATTATATATGATATGAGGGCAAAAATGCCCAAAAGGACCTTTAATTTGTTTTTTGTTTTTTTTTTCTTCTCTCTATTTGTTGTTTGAATGTGGGAATTGTTTTATTTGTATAATAATCTATAAAGAAAAAATGAAAGATGGAAAATTAGAGAGGAATATAGAAAGAGAGAAAAAAAGAAGAAATAGAAGTAGAGGTGGACAACTACCAATTAAAATGGTCTAAAAAGGTAAGGTTGAGACTTGAGAGGTTAGCTTACAAAGAACATGGACATGAGACACAAAAAATACACATTATTTTATAGTACAAGTTGTAATTTTTTGTTTTTCTATAATGGTGGTGTTGGGAGACTAATTTTGTTGCACTTCAAATAAAGTTAATAATATATATATATATATATATTATTTTCTTTGTTTCAATTTATATAATATATTCATAATTCAAGAGTTGGTGTGGTTTTAATAGATATTTTTTTTTTCCCAATTAATCAGTAATCATCATTTATAGTACTTGTTGCTTGGTTCTTAAATGTGTGTTTTATTTTTTAAAAGGGTAATGCTAAATTATCAAAAAATTTGGCCAGAAATTTAATTTTTTTATAATATCCTCTTTATTTAAAAATAAACTAATCTTTTTTTTATTTTTTAATTAAAAGGTATTAAAATTAAAATGGTAAAAATGTTCAAAACCGTAAAATAACATATTTATTTTATCATTCTGGTCAAATTCTGGAAATAAAATCTGGCCAAAAAGATTTTTCCTTTTAAAAACTTAAAATTTTTAATATCCAAAATTTACGAACAAAATCAAGACATTTAACTCTAGAAAATCAAATTGTGACACAAAAATTGAGACATAAAAAGTATTTTATTTGTTCCAATTAATATGACATCAATTATTTTTTTGATTTTTTTTTTTCTGAAAAAAAAATGTCATTTCTATATTTAGAAACAATTTAGTTTTAAAATTCTCAAGAAAAAATTAGTGAAAATTAGAAAGAAATTACAAAACTTTTTTGTTACCTATTACTCTCTGTCTCAACTCTTAATATATCTAATACACCTTTTTTTTTTAAAAAAATACATTTTTATATTTAGTGATAATTTAACTTAAAAATGCTCATATTACCTTAATTAAATGATTTAAAGCAACACAAATATATGTGACTTATTTGGAACATGAATTTCAAAAGTAAGTTTTTTTTATTAAAATTCTATATCAAACGAAATAACATCATATAAATTGAAACATAATTAAAGAGTAGTTTCTGTCCGTACAAAAAATAAAGGTTGGTGATACATAAACATTTAATCAACTTTTACTTTGACCTTTAAGGAAATTAATAATTTTTATATAATAATTGTCAACCTCAGAAAATGTTTCCCTTTCATTTGAAGAACAATTGCACCATTAAACTTCAATGATTAGGAGATAGTATTGAGAAAAGTCCACTCTAATGTTACTTAATATATATATATATATATATATATATATATATATATATATTATTTGTTGGCTATTATTTTGACGGACGACATATCAAATTAAAGTCAAGAGTAAAGATTATTTCCAAGTCCAAAAAGTCTTTGTATACTTAATTTAATTATTTATTATTTAAATTTAGCTGTATATTTCTATGTGATGTTTCATTATCGTAGTAAGAGTGCAGTCAGCTAAGTATATGTATAAATTAAGTAAGTAATTTACTTGACAATAGTTAAATTTGGTCTCCAACAATTTGTTTGTTTGTCTGATCTTCCATTCGATGTCTAGTACTTGCTTTTGGGTAAATTAACTATATCAAAAAAATTTACTTTGAAGGTAAAACACTCTCTATCAAATGTGATTACGGTCCTAACACTAGTGATGATTTTTTAATCTTTTCTATTATGTAATCTAATGTCCTTTTAGATGAACTAATTAATCCAATTATTGTGTTCGAATTCTATACCGTAATCATAGGATCTTCTTATCTATTTCTTTTCTGAGCTCTGATTATGAAAGAGATAATCGAGAAACAGGTATTAGCAGCAACGAATTTTATAACGGGATAACTCATGATGATACTTGTCTTACCCTATACTTCAAAGTGAAAACTTTTTATGCAAATTCAAATTAATCAGGCCTCAAAGCAAAAGTCACCCGATCGCTAAGGGATGATATTCATTGGTCCCTAAGTCATTGGTAAATTCCTCTTTCATGTAGAAAATATTCTATACAAATTTAACTATCTATAAAACTATTGAATCGTTGAATATGGAATAACAATACAAACTTAACATAACACATGTAAAATAAAGCACGTATATCTCCTCCCGGGAGCGTGCTACCTGCTCGACGAAATGCCTCAGTAAGATGAAATGCTACTAGCTTGCCCTGTATGTCTCAAATAGCTCCCAATAGTCCCTATTACAATGGGCTTTTCATCTTTGAGCTCTTCTACTGTCAATGCTCCTAAAATTGGTCTATCGATAAGCCCTACGCGTTTCTCTGAAGGTGAATTTCCGACAGAACCAACACTGTTTTTAGAATTTGGCGTGTCGTCTTGAGAACATTCAACTAACCAGCTCGAGAGACTAGCATCAACTGCGATTTCATTCTCTTGGCGCTTCAAGGTAGGCTCGTCTTTTGCAGGATTCATATCAATGTTCTCCTTCTCCTCTTGTTGATTGAATAGTGTGGGAGGTGTTGTAATGCCGGTGTCTTTCAATAGACATTGATTTCGAATTGGATTCAACACTGGTAATCTATGTTGCTCGGACTCTTTAATACTGTTGTCACACCCGTGTTGAAAATGCACTACTTCTTGAGGATCCATTACAAGTCTGTCAGCATTTTTGAAACGTCTGAGCAACATAGGTTTCAATGGACTATTGACCTCCTCCTTGTCATACATGATTTCGGGGATGGGATTATTTCCATTCCGAGTAGAGTCGTCTATGGAGAGTGAAAATAATGACTCGTAAGACGACTCTTCAAGAATCATTTCATTTCCATCATCATTGTTGTTAGCTTCATCTTCGAGATCAATATCTTCGAATTCATCATTGCTGTTTCTGCAGCAATGATATCGATGATTTTGAGGATAAGATATATAGCTTGACACACTTGAATTTGAAACCTCGTAAACTTCTTCTTCTTCTTCTCCGTTATGTTTCTGCAAATTGCTCAGATACTCTGAGCAATTTGCAGAAACTTGATTTGATTCCTCATTTTCGCGTCTCTCGGACAAATTCTTTATATTGCTTTTATTCAACTCTTCTTCTTCCTCCTCATCCCTGTTTTTCGAAGAATTTGAGTGAATAAAAACAACAGACAAAATTGAATAATTAAAAAAAAAAAACTTACTTGGATTCTTCAAACAGGTTAATGGAGTTCACAATCTTGTGTCGAGCTTCTTCCTTTTTAGCATTAATGGCGTCTACATAAGCTTCGCCATTCTCATCGAACTCGAGTAAATTCTCTCTGCTAATTATACCCCTGTTTTTAAACAGATTTGAGATAAACGAAAAAAACACAAAATTGCATTTTCTTATATTTGAAAAAATAAATAAAAAATCGTACTTTGATTCTTCGATGAGGTTAATGGATTTCACAATCTCGTCGTGGTGATCAACTTCTTCTTTTGTACCATTAATGGCTACAAAATCTTCACCATTTTTGCGAGTCTCAAGCAAATCCTTTAGAAATAACACAAGAAGTTAATCAAACTCAAAATTCAACACAATCAACTAAAGGGGTCGTTTTAGTTAAAGTCAATGTGAGCACGCGAGTGTGTGTCTAATACCTTCCCCTCAGTCAACTCAATCTCCTTATCGTAGTCATTTACTAGTAGGAGTAAATTGAGTTTTTTTCTTCAAAAGAGAATATATTTGAACAAATACGACCACATCATCATAACTGTGCCTAACACCTTTCTCTCAGTCAACTGAATCAAAGGACGACCCTTTAACCATAATAAATAGTGATTATTACGACGTACCTGGAGAGCTTGAGGAGAGATACTATTGATCTTGTTACTACTATTACTACTTGGCTTTTTTGTGATGATTTTCTTGTGATTGGAATTAGTACGAAAACAACATGTAAAACACTTCATTTTTTCTTTATGGTTGGGTTCTTCAATGGAAAAAAATAATTATGAATATGATGATGATTGATGGGGAATTGTGATAAAAGAAAAAAAAAAACAGGGGAAAAGATGGAGTATTTTTGGGGACACAACGGTTTGAAAAGAAAGTTACCGTTGGTTTTGTCAGTTAGCACTGAGTTTTTGATAAATCATAAGCTAGCAAAAGCAAAAATATTGCTTCAATTTTTCAAGTTTCATGTCTGAATAATTAGATATGTGAATTTTATGTCTGAACTATTATAGTTGTTTATCAAAATATATATTAACTATCGATTGTTTCTTTTTCCTATTTGAAATATTATCATGTTCGGATTGGAAAATAGAACAATGCATAGTTGATGTGTGATTTGATAAATAATTAGTGATAGTTCAGATATGAAATTTAAAAAAGGTTAACTGAGTCAAATAAATACTCTCTTAAAGAGTGTGTCACAACATGGGCCTAGTAATATAAGACGGAGGGAGTAATTGTTTTCAATTATATCTTTATATTTAAGAACTTCTTCCTCATGCCTTTATTAATTTTCTTAATGAGCGTAAAATGAATTACAACGACACTTATTTAGAGATAGGAAGTAGTAAATACTCCCACTGTTCCTAATTACTTGTCCACTTTTGAAGTGGCATACCTATTAAGAAAACAATAATTGATATAGTGAGTTTATCATTTTACTCCTATTAATTATGAAGTGGATGAATTAAAAACTTAAGATTTTAAAAAAATTGTACATTTTTCAAACTAATAAATTGAGGGTATAATAGAGAAAAAAAATGTTTGTCCTTTCTTGATTTGTCAAAATGGACAAGTAATTAGGGACAACTAAAAAACGAAAAGTAGACAAGTAATTAGGGACATAGGGAGTACTAGAAGCTTTGTTCCTTTTCTTTTTTTTCTTGCTTTCTGTTCAATGGACTATCCGGTACTTGTTTAGAAACTCAGTGGAGTAAAAAATCACTTCCTGGTGTTAAAAAAGTGATTTCATTTTTAAAATTCAAACTTGATACTTCTGATTAAGGAATAAATTTCGGTCTTTGATAGTAAAACCTTTTTATTTGGATGTTAATTTCATTCATATATGTTGGACAATTTTACAAGTTTCTTGTTTATTTTCTAATTCTAAAATTACGAAGAGTTTAGACCAGACTATATTTTGGCTCAAATGATCAATAAAAAAGGGGTGAAGCATTCTTTCTTCGTGCTAGTATCTACTTAGGAGGTGATCAAACTATCTCAAACGACCTCCTTTTATTTTTGAGCAAATTATAGGAATAACTATAAAAATCATATTATCGCTCTATGATTACAATTTTGCTATTTAAGCTCCATAATGTTCTATAGCTTCTAAACATAGTTTGCTATGGAGCATATGACTCATATGAATCGCAAGCATTTGATTTGTATAAAATCGCAACGGTTGTGTATGTATATCGATTAGATAATTGTATATATGTGATTATTATGTATATGTATCAATGATTGTGTTTGTATATTTGCATAAAATTTGAATTTGTATACAATTGAATCGAATTAAAATATTTGTGTTTGTATAAAGCGAGAAAGACAAAAGAGAACTAGGCAGGAGAAGATTTATATTTGTATAATTATAAGTGTATAGGACAAAGAGATATCTTATTTGTATTTGTATGCAGTTCTCTCTCGCTTTATACAAACACAAACACAATTTATACCTTTGTATTTATATAAAGTGAGAGAGGTGAGCCAGAGAGTGGCAAGCGAGATGCTAGAGAGTGGCGAGCGAGATTCAAGGGAGGGGAGAGAGGTGAATGGCAAAAAATTTACTGCGAATTGAAATTAAATGAAACTGTAGCTATAACATTCATTTTGAATTAATAGTTTGCTATAATGCACAATTTTCCTTTTATTTTATCATATATCAACGCCCTTTGTCACATCATTTCACACATTCTTTTATACGTCAAAACTTGTCTAATCTTGTACGATCACATAAATTCATAACATCCATATTTCCGTCTTAGCATAGGTCAAATTCGTTGTGTCATAACCACGAGCATTGGAAGTCGATAAGCCTCTTCTTTTTCTTTTTTCTTTTTTGCTTAAAAACACTTCCAAACATTTTTCTTCTATGACAGTGGTATCCTAACCAGCTTGTATGTACCTTGACTAATTTCACGAAATAATTACTACCTCCAACAGTTTATAACATGAAAGACTCGAATATGAATTGAACAATCTTACAAGCCCATTCAAAGATTGAATCTACTTCCACCATCTAATACCAATTAAACGTGTAGTCGAAAGCGAATTTGAGTATCTGGAAAAAGAGCATGGAAAATTACAGTCTTCATAGATGTGAAACAACTAAAAGGATAGCTCAGTCCACAAACCATCACCGTCCACACAGGATTCGTTAAAAGGACTGCCCCCAAAGGGATGTGAGGCTGCTTACCCTGATGTAAGCAATTGAGGCTGATTTCATAGCTCGAACTTGTGATCACATTGATACAACTTTGTCGTTGCTCTAGCGCAACCGTCACCCCCACCCCCAAATAATGCCAATAGAGGGGGCATCAGTTGCAACTCCAGAAGGAAATCCTGGAGAAATTGACAGCTCTTTTGCTTCAATTTTCCATCTCAAATTACACATGTCTGTGTCTACTCACTCAAATTTTCTGGCTATCAAAAGCATAGACTATCAATTACTCAAAAGCTGAGGTGTTGCTTTGAGCCTTTGACTCCCTCAAGATGGCTGTTAGGAATAAACTTAAATATGCTAAACACAGACCATTCTTCTCTATCCCTTCCGTCGTCTAGCAGTGGAAGTAACTCAATGGTTTTGAAAATCATAAAATGCTTAGCTGACTCAACTGATCGAGGAGTTTAGCATGATTACTGAGAGGATTACATGTTAGGTACACTCTTTCAGTCCACATATTAAAATTCTCCTCTTTCAAAGAGTTGATTTCACATCCTAGTTACTAGAGAAAACTATATCTCACTCTAAATGTCTTTCTTATGGTTGATACTGTAAGTCTGAAGCTTTCACATTATGTTGAAAAGCAGATGACCAATAGTATTGTTTTCCTTCTGTCGGGCAAAAATTAGATTCCTAGTCACATTACACAGATTATGCTAAACTCTTTTAACTCTTTAGGCTATCTTACAAGTGTTTATCCTCTCCCTTCTAAAGAAATTTGATCCTTTGTTCTCCAAACCTCACCTTGTCTAACCAGTTTATGCGCTACTATTCACCTTCATACACATCATAGCAGCAGAATGACAGCGTACTTGAACCTTATTGCACCATTATGTTGACCACCATGAAGTCTAGAATCACTAGCTGCAGTTACTCTGATATGCAACATACTAAACCACCAAAGATCGTAGTACCATCGTGTTCAAGAAGACCAAATCTTTGGTCTACTCCCATATCAATTGAGTTGGGATATCATAACTTACTTGCAGCTAACATACAACTCAGATACTGTATTAGACATGAGTATTTACTCTCAGTTTATTGATGTATTGTCAATTTGTCACCAAATAGAACTCCATTAATATCGAAGATAATCATGGGTACTTCTGGGCTAGGTTAAGAAGGAATGTGGGCGAATGAGGTAGGTTTTAAGCCATTATTCCACTATTTCTAAGGCTCCTTATCATCGTCGTCATAGGAAGTGTATGTGGTCCAACTATCTCATCAACAGAATCTTGGTGAACTTCTTGAGCAACATTACCCTAAAAGCCAATCTAAGACTATCTGGGATATTACAAGAGGGATGTAATGGCCGGGTTCGACACCTCTGTGGTTGACACAATAACTGGCCTCATCTGGCCATGCTTTTTTGTCCACAAAAGCTCATAGAAGACCAAAAAAAATTTCCTAGTGAATGCTAATCAGTAATCACCAGCATTTCAACGTAATAACCTGTAAAGCTTTAATTATTTCACTACTGAGCTAGCTGATTTTTCATCCTATCTTATAACCAACAAACTGTTGTTTCTGCTTTGAAACTAGTCAATAATAGCCCCGTCCCTCTACCCTTCTCCACTTAAAACACAAGACTTAGTCTATTCGAGCTCGTGATGTGCGCCTAGCCATCTATCACACATCCCAAACTGTACTACCTTTGCCATTAAACTTTGAACCAAAGTTCGGGTAGACGAATTTCTCATCATATATCAACATAAAACAGCATGAGAAAATGCAGGAAAACTTGATAAACGCCAGAACAGTAAACAAAACAGAGAGACTGATACAAAATACGTGCAAATTGTTAAGTGCAATTTGTACATAATCTCTTTTCAAAGCTTCAATTAAAACATAAGTGCTCCATATAAATCACAGAATCTATCCATCTCGAAAAAAGCTAAAACTTTTCCGCCAACTACTTAGGTTCGAAATTAAGCTAGCTGACATGTAGTATAAGCTGTTACAGATCTCTTACCTAATGATAGAAGCCAAATCATTCAGCCAGTAATACTACATTGCTATCACTTCCAGCCTGAAGGCCAATAAGCATGAATACCATACCCAGTCTTCCAGTTATCGAGCTGAATCACCTTCTTAACAGCCCAGAACGAAACGAACAACGCAAAAAGCATCACCACCCTCTGCACAGTCCTACTCTTTAAACGAACGAGAACATTAGTCATAAAAGCCAATAACAATCCAACAATCGTGTACAAAAACCCAACAGCAAATCCTTCCGCTCCCAATTGCATCCCTGATCCTTGGTAAAAGAAAACCAACTTCCCTGGATCCTCTCTATCCATCATAAACATAGGCATTTTCCTAATTATATTATGCATTGCACCCGAAACACTGAAAAAGTAAACGAATATCGATCCCGCCATCCATACATGCTTATCGTGCAAAAGGGTACCTCCAGAAAGTACCCTTTTAACCAAAAAAGGACTCAAAACCAATCCTGCAGCAATAATAACCGCCATCTGCTTCTTCGAAATCATCGGTGGTCGATGAATAGGACCAACAGTAAGCTTAGTCTTCGCTTCAACAAACTCAGCCATTGATTCAGCAAGCCTGGCGAGATCAGACCCATCCATTTGAATCGAATCTTTTTTCAGATCAGTAGCTGAAGGTGGGATTAAACGTAAATGGGGTAAAGAATTAACCCCAAATAGCGCAAATGAAGTTTGCGAGTCTCCAAATTCAATAGTAAAATAGAAGATCTTATTGTTTTCTGGGTTATTAGCGAGGAAAGAAGAGGATAAAAGGGAGAACTCATTTTTTAGAGTAGGGAGTGAAAGTTCGGGTTTGGAATGGAGTTGTTTAGCGTCAAAGAAGATGAGAAATGAAAAGGGTCGTGGGGATTTAGCTGAGAGGATTCTACGGAGAAGATGATCGGAGATATGGATAACTCCGGTGGGAGATTGAGATCGGAGATTGATTAGCTCCTGGAGAAGGTCCTCATCGGATGAAGAGGAAAAGGAGTGGTTGAGGGGTACGAGGACTAGGAGAATGGCGATGAGGATTAGGGTTTTGGAGATCGCCATTGTAGCCTGCGAAGATTGAGGAGATTTGGTTGCAGAGGAAAAAGGGATTTTTTGTGTAAGAAGGGAGAAGACTCGAGTCCACTGATGGACTTCGGGTCGGGTCGGGTCGGGTCGGGTCGGGTCGGGTCGGATCTATAGATGACTAGGATGGTTTGTGGTGTCAGAGTAACCAATAGATTCGTGACACGTAAGAAGGGTGGGTCCTGAATCCATCAAAGGAAAGGAAAAGCCTATATCAATAGCTCTTACGCGGCATAAATTTGAATTAGATGGGTCAATAGTGACAAATACTACATAGTCAATTTCGTAAAAAGTATCAAAAGCGAGAATAAAATTTGAATATATATCTTTGTATGGATCAAAATTTGTGTTTGATGTTTTGACGTATCAGAAGGTGATGTGTGATAGTCAAAGTTTAGTTAGATTCGATTCAGCGAGGAGAACATCAGGCATAGCCTTGGATCATTTACGATAAGGTTTTTTTTTTTGGCCTTTGGAGATTCGAAACAACGTTGTAGGCTCCTCTAACTCCAAAATGGCGAGGTCGGGAGCGTGTATGCGACCAATCAATAAAAAAAAATTGTATCCATACAATCATAATATAGCATTAAGAATATATTATTTGATCATTATAATTTTCGTGCTCATAGACTTCAATTTAGATATAAATTGTTATTCTAAGTCACTGATTTAGTGGTAAACAATCTTAAAAATATCCCTCATGTGCAAATCACTTTATCTAATCTATAGTAGTCGGCCTAACACATTGAGCTGCTTGGCTAAAAATAATTATATTCGTTAATCAAATATACAAAAATATAGACTAATTATATATAAAATATGTATATATTTATATACTAAAATATACATTTTCTGATTATTATTTCTAGTGGACCTACTTAAGTTAACTCAATTTCTGAATTGTTAGAGTTATCCACCAAAGGCTAAGAAGCCCAATTCTGATGTAGAGATCACAAAAGCTAACAAAGCCCAAATGATCAATATCATGGATGAAGTAAAATTGATCGTCATTTCACGTAAATCAAAACAGAGGCGAATTCGAGATTTAAAAATTTCAAGTGCCATGCAAGATTTAAAAGTTTCGAGTGCCATGTTGGTTTGAAAAATAACGCATGCAACATTTTGCGTAGTGTCGTGAAACTTAAAAAAAAAGAAGAGAAAATTGACAGCTGTGGGATTTGAACCCACGCCCTTTCGGACCAGAGCCTAAATCTGGCGCCTTAGACCACTCGGCCAAACTGTCACATGTTTAAATATTTTATTCTTATTAGTATAGTACTAATTAACTCCAAGTTCCAAAAAAACTCTAAATTAATCCACCACAGTTTTAGCACAAACACTTCTTTTTTTTGGTTTCTTTTCTAGTACTCGATATTTATATTGATGCTCGATTAAATTCAAATTTGCATATTGCAGTAGATTATTTATAGAGTCGACACTCCCAACAAGTTCTTTTCTACTTCTAAAAATTCAAATACAAAATATCTAATTATAAATTGAAGAATCTCAACTATACGCAAGTCAAATAGCAAAGTTAGAAAAAAAAAGTCAAGTAACAAAATAAAGTAATAACTCAACTTTAATTCACATAACTTGGCAATTCTTTAGTTAATGACACTAATTTATTATAATCAATTGTTATAAAAATATAAAAGTGGCTAAGCAATTTACATCTAAGAAATAGTATGTGCATATGTTTGCCCAGACAATGCTTTACTGTCTCAAAGCTGTACTACTGTTGAACCTCACATGGGCCATTTGCCTATGAATGATTCATTATGATGTATTTATCTGTTAGTAGCGGAATCAAGATTTTACAAAAAGAAAATTAAAAAAGTTAAGCATCTATAATATATATACATTAACTTTATATATAGTATAATTTTCTGAAAAAAAGGTTCGAGCTAATAAAATCTAGAGAAAAATATACACTAATTAATCACGATTAAATGAAAATGTGTACACAAAAACAACACAAGCGGATATCAGGTACATAAATACTGATTCATCTAAACTTATTAACTTTAAGTTCAAATTATCTTTAATCCAACACATTAAATATATTATGATAAAGTCGAAAATATAAACTTATAAAATTCAAATTTTGAATGAGCGGATTATTGTACATAGAGTAAATGGAAGCATGAGCATGTCGGTCATCTTTATTCCTTGCAACCAGCACCTCTTAGCTCTTCTCCCCAAAAATTATAATATCTCTGCTTTTAATTTAATAATAAAATAAAAGATTTACAAAATTAAAGTAAGTTTGTTCTGTAATTATAGAGATCCAAAGTAATAAAGTCAAATGATTAATTTAAAGAATCCCCCTTAATTTATTTTACTGTCCCAATAACTTGTTCCCCTTGTTTTCTTTTTCCTTTTTTAAAAAATTAAATAAATTGTGGGGTCAAATATTATTTTTTTGGTTTTCCACTAGTGACTTTGATTACAATACTTTCTTTGTATATGGAGCAAATGAATTAAGAAATTTCATATAGTTAGAGTTAAATTAGTTTGAGATTGATAGTCTGATTAGCTAAACTTTTTAAAAATCAAAAGAATTTTTTTTTAAGTTAAGTTATTTGAGCAAGCTTTTAGAGAAAATATGAGTGTTTTTGAGTCGTGGTAGAAACTGATTTTCTTTTTAGAAATTAAAGAAATATTTTTTTCCGAACTAGTTTTAGAGCACTGCAAAAAGTACTATTCTAATATTGTCAAAAGTATTTTTTTCAAATTGATTAACTAAACACAAAATGTTGTTTACCAGAAATATTATTTTTTTTTTTAAAAATCACTTCTAACAAAAAACACTTTTCAAAATTAAGAAGATTTTAAGCACACATTACTAGGACTTCCACTAAACACCTATAGTAATGATAAATGATTCATTTTGCTATGACTTTCTCATGAATTCTTAAAAAGAACTTAATTTGACTGACAACCGTCTCCGTTATTTCCACCAAAGATTGCAATGAGTGATAAATATTTCAATTCTTAATTAAAGATTTCACATTTCAATCCTGAGAACAAAATCATCTTTCATAAGAATACTTTTATTTCAAAATGAGACATTCCAACCACATGAGTCAAGATTAATCAAATTTCAAAACGAACATCAATAGTCGAAAAAAGGATTGTATTGTTATTATTGGAGCAACAAACAAATCAATCAGTGTATTATAGAGGACCAATCAAAAGAGCAAAATCCAGTTGTCAAATCCAACAAGTTTCTAATATTTATTTATAAGACAAATCAATAGTCATGTTCCCATATGCAGACATATTAGACCCCACTCACATTTTTTTGTAACAAAATTTCAGTGAAGTCCATGGGCATTATGGACATTTCCACCTCCTATTCTTTCTGTCAATTGCTTTCTCCAACTTGTCGGTCATTTGGACTATATGTGATTGTGGGTTCAATCCCTAAATTGCCCTTCTAAAAATTTGGACTTGTATTTGTCTCTTGAAAATGTATTAACTTTTATAAAACAAAAAGAACTATGTGTAGCATGATTTTGTTTGATTTCTCATGTGTTCAGTATCTGCTTTAGAATTTCAACTAATTAAATTTATGGCATTCCCAAATCATTTAAAGAAGGAAGTATTTTCTGTCAGGATTTTTATTTTTATTACAGAGCTTAAACATGAATCTTTAACTAAACGTAAGTAATGTGGATTGGAAGTGAAGGTGGGTGGGGAGGGAGACAAAGTTTTGACTTCGATATGGTCGTAGATTGACCGCTGTGTATTTGTCGTGCTTTATAATCTACACGCTCAATCTTATTCATCTCATTATTATTTTTGATGATGTATAACATGATCTAATTGTGCATATCAAATTCTATTTATCTCAACACAATCTTTATGATGTGTAACATGATTTGATCGTCAACACAGTTAGAGATATCAAGTGTAAGTATAAAAGCATTTCAGGCATAACGGAAAAAGGTCAACTATATAAGTGAATCTAAAATAAATTCAATGGATTTAATCCTGAATCTTAAATTCGTCTATGTAATTAACAAACAAAAGTAAGTAAAAACTTTAGAAAGTATCTAAAGAATTGATATTCTCTTTGCCATTTTCCTAATTGAGGTAGAAGATTAGTAAGTAGTTGAACATTATTCAATTTTTCTTCTTTATATTGTTATTATTATTTTCTTATTATCTTACTCTTAAATTTTAATATTACTATTTTTTGCTACGGTTATCATATTAATTGTTGTCGACACTATTTTATTTTCCATTATATTCATACTAATTTGATATGTTTTACTTTAGTTTAGGATCTATCAAAAATAATCTTTCTAGAGGTAAGAGTGCACGCATTTTATTACTCCTAAGCTTCATTTATAAAATTATACCGAATATATTATTGTTATTATCAAAGAAACTATTATTCTCAAAATAGGTGAAGATAACTTTTTGGACAAACTTCAATGTCTCCTATTAAAAAGAGAGAATTTTTATCTTTATGTATATACTAAGGTTAAAGAAGTATAAACACTAGAAACAATCCAAAAGCAATAAACATGGGAAAAATTCTCATTTCCATTTTTGCCCTTGACATGACCAAAACTAGTGATCAATGTGCTGTACATCCTTTATTTTATTTATTTATTAATTTATATTTCTTCTCTAAAAGAATTCAAACTTATTAAGAAGCTTCACTTCTCAAGCTCCTCTTGTGAAGTTTTCCATTCAATTTTATTATTTATTTTTTGGGAGAAAAGAAAATGGCTTCTTCAATAGCTCATTTTCTTGTACTTAGTGCAATAATTGTTGTACTTTTTTCATCAACACAAGCTGAAGTACAAGGTTCATTTGATGACAATTTTAGTAAAAGTTGTCCAGAAACTCATTTCAAGACTTCTGAAGATGGACAGATCTGGTATTTATCATTGGACAAAAAAGCAGGTGATTATAATTCAAGAATTTAGTTTTTTTTTTCAATACCATTTTCATAAATAAAAAAATCGACATTTGAATCTTAACGCTCTAATGAAAAATGGTCAACTGTACACCTTTCGATCTATGTGACATTGATGAGTTTTCTTTATATTGGTGATTGAAATTCAAGAATTCAATGTTTTTCAATATATATCAATTTTCATTTTTCTTACATTTACATTTTTATGTTCTGACGAAAGGTGTTCAACTGATTATCTTTTGATTTGTGTGACATTGATGATTTTCTTTATTAGAACTCAAGAATTGGATTACCACTTTTTTTATTATTATTATATTTGCATCTTTAGTTATGTTCTTGCAAACATTGATTGATAATTTTTTTTTTTGTTGTTGTTGATATATAGGATGTGGATTTATGACCAAACATAAATATAGATTTGGGTGGTTCAGTATGAAGTTGAAATTGGTGGGAGGTGACTCTGCTGGTGTTGTGACAGCTTACTATGTAAGTTTGCATTTTTTTTTACATATATTAAAAAGATAGTTCGATGTATAAAATATTTTAGATTCACATATAATTTTTAAAGTGCGATGTGAATAGTTTGTTCTTACACAAACATTAATAACTGATTTTAATGCTCGAATTCATAACCTATTAGTCACCAAGAATATACTTTTTTCATTGCTTCAAAATTTCCCTCAAAAAGAATTTTTACATTACTAGTATAGTTCAATTTAATTTAGTAGTAATTAGTAAATTGCTTTGTTTTCTAGATTACTAAACTCACATTTTATAAACAACTTTGGACATGTGTCAACTCTAGCAATCCAAATTAAATATGGATATAACGTATATATAACTCATAAAGTAAATACTTTTTATAATTTCAATATATATACTTTTAACCTATTGTAGCCAATAATTTACTTTATTTCCAAAATTACTAATCTCACATTTTATAAACGATTGTTTTACTGGAAGTGTAAAAATCAAGTATATAGAAATTATACTCTTTTAATATTGTGGAAATTTATAAGCCTATATTGTTTGGTCTTTTTAAAAATATTTTTGAATCCAAAAATATACACTACTTTAGAGGATCCAACATGCACCCGTTGATATTTTTGAAGAGTAGGAGAAACATAGATCTAAGTAATAGGTTAAATGAGGATTTTAACTGTCTTTCTACTTTCACAAGGTAGAGGTAAGATCTGTGTACATATCACTCTTTCTAGATTCTACTTGTGAGATTACCTTGAGTATGTTATTGTGGAAGGTCTCTCTACCTTCACAAAGTAGGAATAAGATCTCCGTACACACCTTCTTCTCCAGATCGTATTTATGAGATTACACTTACACTGAGTATATTATTATTGTTATTGTAGTATGTTTAATATGGATTTTTGAATGAATCGTAGATGTGCACAGAAGATGGAGCAGGACCAACAAGAGATGAATTAGATTTTGAGTTTTTGGGAAATAGGACAGGTGAACCTTATCTTATTCAAACAAATGTGTACAAGAATGGAACTGGTAATCGTGAGATGAGACATGTTTTATGGTTTGACCCCACTCAGGAATTTCACACCTACTCAATTCTTTGGAATACTCACCAAATTGTGTAAGTACCTCTTTCACTATATTATATTACTCAAAATTACCATCGTAGAGTTTGATAGGATAGATGAGATCCTTTAAATCTAGATTTGTGGGAAAATTTCAAAAATAATCACTTTTCATACATGTACAGGTTTTTCGTGGATAGGATACCAATAAGAGTGTACAAAAACGCGAATTACACAAACAATTTCTTCCCAAATGAGAAGCCAATGTACTTATTTTCAAGTATATGGAATGCAGATGATTGGGCTACAAGAGGTGGTTTAGAGAAAACAAATTGGAAAAATCAACCATTTGTTTCATCATACAAAGATTTTAATGTTGATGGTTGTCAATGGAAAGATCCATATCCATCTTGTGTTTCAACAACAACACAAAATTGGTGGGATCAATATGATTCTTGGCATTTATCAAGTGATCAAATATTGGATTATGCTTGGGTACAAAGAAATCTTGTCATTTATGATTATTGTCAAGATACTGAAAGATTTCCAAAAAAGCCTGAGGAGTGTTGGTTAAATCCATGGGAATAATAAAATATTTCAACTTAGGTTATAAAAAAAATATTATGACAGGAATTAAGGAGTATTTTGATTATTATTTTTTTGATGTTGAGTTACTTGAGTATATATATGCTTGTATGATTTTGTCATGCCTATTGTATTATTGAATTTATTATTATATTATTGAAGCCTTCATATTTTTGGAATTTTAGCTATAAAAATATGTCTTTATGGATAAATGGAAACTTTAAAGTTAAATTATTCTCATATATTAAAAAAAAACATATCAGTCATCTTTAGATTCGTAAGATCCTAATAGAGTCCCTTTACTTTCTATTATATTAGTCAAGCGCTAGCGCCCTACAACTAGTATAGTATAGCAGAGCAGCCTTTTGGCAGATAATAAGAAAATAGTAGCACATAAAATGAATCAGAGGAGTAACATTTTCCGTTAAAGTGTCAAAGATTGTTCCCCAATTATTTGTCTTAAAATTATCATTCTAAAATCAAGAACCAATGAATTTAAAGTTTTAGCTCCGCTTATATGTATGAGACATATTGGAGTCTTTGATATCACTCTTTTTCTTTTTTTCAATTTAAATTTCTTGAGTTGAGATTTCTTCATGTTGTTGACAAAATTCTCGAATTTACATATTGAAAATTGAAGAATTTGGTATACTCCTTTAATAAACTTGATGGATGTTAATCCAAAATAGTCAAACTATTAAATTTCGAAAACCAATTACCATCAATTTGATTATATAAAAGAGAGATATTTAAGCACAAAAGTAAAAATTTCTACAAAATAATATTTTATTTCTATATAAAAATTTATTTGGTTCAAGAAGGGGTACAAAAGATTTTGACATTGTTATTGGCAAGTGCTGGATCTAGTGTTCCAATACTTCACAATCTCCTCTGTAACTCTTCCAGGGATTCTTCCAGCAATAAGAGACCACCTGATGATAAATTAAAAGAAAAAAATGACAAAAAGAAGCACTCATTTCATCAAAATTTATATGGTATACTTTTCTTTTTAATCTGTTTTAAAAAAATAATCTATTTTCTTATTTATCATATTCATGTAGACAGGCAAGACTCGAATTGCATCGGTAATATCGTAATTGAGATGTCAGGGAGTATAATTTTGTCGTATATCAAGACAACAATAATATATCTGGTATAATTTCATAAACAAAATCCAGAAGGACAATGTATATACATAGCCTTTAGGGTTGTACAAGTCAAACCGTAAAGTCAAACTGAACCGATGAATCAAACCGGAAAAAAAAACCCGATTTGTGGTTTGGTTTGCTGGTTGAAAAAAAAAACCGACCACTCTTAATTTGATTTGGTATTAAAAGAAAAAAAGTCAAACCAAACCCAAACCAAACAGACATAATAT